>JASTWP010000949.1:0-99319 GCA_030770255.1 Temnothorax ravouxi | reverse complement strand
TAGACTTAGCTTTATATGCGATCAAAGGTCCATAATTTTGATTGCTTCCTCTATGAAGAAGCCAAAACAAATAAATATAAATAATTATGGTTTAAAATAGAGGAAGCAATGTAGGTTTCTTAAAAAATATGCTTACTTGCTTACTTTAAAAATATGAGGAAGCAATGTACAAGTTTCTACTTGCACCCTGTTTTATAATAATCTCATCAGAAATAAATATTGTTTGGTTCTTTACTGAATCAATCTGTGAGAGAAAAATTTGCCAAAAGTGCATTTGTTGCCGAATTCTGACTTAATTATAGGACTTCTGAATATACTATATTTTTGGTTTTATTTCTCTTTAGTGTATCAGAATATATTGATTTTTAGCGTTTCCTATTCTAGATAAACCAACATAAAGTTGTCCGTGTGAGAAACACTCTTTTCTTAAATCTATGCCTACAAATTTGAAAGTTTGTCCTTGTGATTTATTAATCGTTAACGCAAAAGAAACTTTAACTGAAAATTGTAAACGTTTGAAGGAAAATGGTAAGTCATTTGAAATCATTGGAATACGCGGAATATACGCTAACTCCCCTTCTGCGGGGCCGATAAGTATAATGGCTTCAATGATGTTGTTACGCAATTCTTTAATTTGAAGTCGCGTATACCATTGCATAATTTCGGTGGAATTAAGTTGCGCAATAAGATGATTGGTATACCAATCTTCAAAATCAGACGGTGTGGTGGAAGACCAGACGGATTTAAACTATTTAAAAATTCTTGGGGATAATATACTGTATCTTCCATATTAACCACAGTATCGATTGATTTGTACTCTTTATTATTCCCTTTAATTTTTTTCGAAATGATATCATTAATGTCATTCACAGATTCGTTTCTTGGAGATACAATGACTCTTTCACACAACCATTTATAATTTTTCTGCAATAAACATTCCACATTTGGATAAATCTTCGTAATTAAATCATTTGTACTTACCCACTTGTCCCAGTTTTTAGTCAATTTCTATTAAACTATTATCATTAGGAATATTTTCATCGCCAAGGTGCAGTAACTTTGTCGTAAAATTATTTTCTCCTCCTCCTAAACTGGCTCTCATATTGGTTCGCAATTCAAATGTTTGTAAGTATGGTACTCTACATTGCCGAGGATTTCAAACATGCTTTAACTATATCAGCGCGGGTTCCCCTTACAATTACAGGTAATGTCTGTCGAAAATCGCCTGCAAAAACTAAAGTTACGCCACCCATTAATTTTTCACTATGTCTCAAATCTTGGAGTGTTCGATTGATTGTTTCCATATGTGCCCTATGGCTCATTATTGCGCATTCTCATTCCATATAAGTAAGGAAATCTCTTGTAATACTTTACCTAGTGGTCCATTTTTACGTATTGAGCAAACAGTTTCTTGCTGTACAGATACATTTAGGGGTAATGTAAAAGTGGAATGTACCGTTTTTCCACCACTTAGTAACGTTGCTGCTATACATGATGAAGCAACAGCTAAAGCCATTTTACCAGAAGATCTAACTTTAGCTAATATAAGGTTAGTGAGAAATGTCTTTCCTGTACCTCCAGGTGCGTCTATGAAAAATATCTTTTCCTCATTTTGCGCTCGACGCTATCTAGTATTTTGTTAAATGCTTGACGTTGATCCGGCACTAACTTAGGATAATTTTCTTTGATATATGCACTGAGAAAAATAATTATTTTTTTCAAAAAAATTTTGTTGATTTAACAAAACCGGATGATTGTATGTTGCCAAGCGGATGATTTGATTGGCTTAACAAAATATTTGTACAAAATATTTTTTTTTGTTTTGTTCTTTTTAATTATTTTGTTTGTGGACTATATTGATTTGTTCTTTTTAACTAAATATTTTATACTATCAATTATACATAATATAACATTAACTATATATTTCTTTGAATAAATATACTATTTTTAAAAACGTTAATGTTCTTGATTCAATAAAATTATTTTATCGAGTTAACAAAATTAATCATTAACTTTAAAAAAATGATTTTGTATAATACCATTATATTGCGAACACATTCGTTGTTAAGTTGTTTGAATAAATATACACCTATTAATAGCTCGTAATTTGGCCGTTTTCTATTGTATAATCATTTTCAAAATTTAATTATTTTATTTTGTTCAAATAATAGACGTGTACTTAATTTAATAAAATAAATAATTGGATCAATAAATTGAAAAATCAACAAAATTGTTTTGTTGATTTAACAAAACCGGATGATTGTATGTTGCCAAGCAAATTTGTTTTGTTGATTCAACAAAATTTTTCCCTCAGTGTGCATTTAACTGATTACTGTCATATGGTTGTTTCAGTATTGCTTCAAAAAGATTATGATTTAAACGATTTGTTGACGGTAAACCAAATTTAGTCAAGTTTTTTTCATTTAATTCTAAAAGTTTATCTTCAATTTGAATCAAACCTTCATTGTAAATATTTTCATCAAATTGCAAAGTAAAATCGTATTTTTGATGACGTATCCTATTTAGTATGTCTTCACAAAGATCTTTTTTAAAAGTTTCCCATAGTTTAAGTGGTTCTGATGGCTGGTAAAATAATAATAGAGGAAAGTCCCCTATTATGAGAAAGGCTCCTAATATGCGACAGCGAGGTTTCTGCTAAACTAATAGGCCCTATCTGTTGGTTCCACCATGAACTTATTGCCCTTGGGGTAAAACTTATTTAGTGGAAAATTTATTGTTTGATCGTGCGTGTAGTCGTTGCAGAGAAAGAAATTCTGAAATTGGATGTTGTCAAGTGCCATGGATATGAGTCTTTAAACCTTGTTTATTATATAATTAATAAATATTTGGCAATAAGTTCTGCATGCAGTGATAGAGTAAAGATAATTTAAATTATACGAAATAATAATTTGACAATAAGAGAAAGACTGAAATTTTAATTTTGTTTATTTACCTTTACAATAAACAACGGTTCAAGAAAACTTCAACAGATCACGGATACATTATTGGATCCCTGACTTACCGTATCATCTATTAATGGCAGATTCCTGAGATCTTTTGTAGACATTTATGCATTTTGAATTTTAAAGAATAATTTCAAACAATTATAAAAATTAGTAATCTAAATTGTACAAAATAATAATCTAAGAGGGAGACTGAAATATTAATTTTGCTTTATGAACAACGGTTCCAAAAATACTGAAGACTTCAACAGATCACGGATACATTATTATATCCCTGACTTACCGTATCTCCTATTAATGACAGGTTCCTGAGATCTTTTCGAATTCCAAATTAAATCTGACAGGCAAAAAATCATCTATTAATTCCTGAGATCTTTTGTAGACATTTATGCATTTTGAATTTTAAAAAATAATTTCAAGCAATTATAAAAAATTAGTAATTTAAATTGTACGAAGAAGACTGAAATATTAATTTTGCTTATCTACTTTTATGAACAACGGTTCCAAAAATACTGAAGACCAACAAATCACGGATACATTATTATATCCCTGACTTACCATATCTCCTATTAATGACAGATTCCTGAGATCTTTTGGTTCGAATTCCAAATTAAATCTGAAAAACGAAAAATCAATAATTCTCAGAGTCCCGTTGTCAAGGACACGCTTCGGCTTGAAGCTTCCGCGGAATTAAACGTCAATAACGAAAACTGACAGTACAGATATTATATAGATTATTACTCAAGAAAATTAAAAAAAATTAATTTTAAATGTAGTAAATTTATTTTAAAAGTAGAATGTGTTTTTCTTAAAATTGTTTTAAAAAAATTAAAAGAAATAAAATTTACGTAATATTAAAATAAAAAATTGATGTGTATTCGAGAAAATGATTCGTCTTTTGTTTTAAGTATCGATAATAATTTCGTCCGCCAGTGAATAAAATCAGCAATTCAATTTATTTCTCGATTAACTGGCGCAATATATACAAGAATGCACAACGTTTTTCGGCTCTATATTCGAGCCCTTTTCAAGTGCGAACTGAAACAGGAACAGCGAAAAAGAAAAACAATATAAATCAATCGAGACAAATATTAAGTTAACGACGTTATTAAATATTGAGCAATACCTATCATCTATTGACTCGTCACATAATTAGTACAGATTCCTGAGTTCACGAGCATGTTCCCGCATGGCCCTAAAGGTCAGCTGTGGACAAATCTTAATTTGTAACAACAATGATATATGAGGAGAGAAAGCAACAATCAAGAAAAACTTACGAATTTCATAATAGAATTTCGCGTATGACTAGTTCTTCGTTGCAACATGTTACATGTATGCGAGTACTTGGGAAACTGAGCGGACAAAGAAAGAAACAAGGTGTCCCGAGGTAGAAATATAAACAGTTAAACTGACATGATGACACTGTCGTATATCGTATTTAAATTCTCGGTATCTTTTTTTAAATTGATCGTGTTCTTATTTTTCTTTATAAAGAACATTTCAGCGATCTCTCTCATTTTCAAGTGAGGTTCTTTGTGTAATATTTTCGGATCTGACCACTTAAAATTGTGGTCATTCTGTATCCGGTGCTTGCTTACGACAGAGAAATTGCTGTCATGTTTTTTAATATCGCTGAAATGTTCTTTCACTCTTGTCTCGAGATGTCTCTTCGTCTGCCCAATGTAAGACGCGTCGCAATTCTCACAATCAATTTTGTAAACCACATTAGTTTCCCTGTTAGTCGCCAATCTATCCTTGCCCCTCCTGATGACAGCACTGAGTTTTTTCGGTATCTTATATACCACGTCACAGCGGACTCTCTCAAGAATACCCCGTATGCCCGCGCTTAAGCCCTTCACATAAGGGATCACCGGGAAACGTTGTGCATTCTTGTATATATTGCGCCAGTTAATCGAGAAATAAATTGAATTGCTGATTTTGTTTTAAGGTTTAGAAATTAATAGAAATTACAGAAAAATTTAAAAAAATACATTTATTGATTAGAAAAAAAGTGAAAAAAAAGAAAAACAGAAAATTAATAACATATTGATGAAATAAGTTTTAGTGAAAATAAAAGTGTTGTAAGATTTAAAAATTAAAAAAAAAACGTATTTAGAAAAAAATATTTAAAAAAAGATAAAATTAATTTGTTAAAAAAAAGAGAAAAAATTAATAACATTTTTAGGAGATAAGTTTTAGGGAAAATAAGAAGGAAATAACGTGGGATAAAGTTTTTGGATCGTTAAAATTAATAGAAATTATAAAAAAAAAAACATTTATTCATTAGAAAAAAAATAAAATTAATTTGTAAAAAAAAAGAAAAGAGAAAATTAATAACATTTTGGTGAAATAAATTTTAGTGAAAATAAGAGTACATTATACATTTTATATTACTCACCAGAAAATTCTTAATTCTTTAAGATTCCGTCAATTATTTTCCGAAAAATTAAAGAAATTAGAAAAATCGGTTTCCAGAAGATCGGTAACGAAAAACTATACACCCTATAACACTCCTCGGAAAATTCTACCCCTACTTCATGTACAATGCTTTCAAAATCGGTCCAATAGTTTCTAAGATTACTCCGAACAACAGTACAAACTTTTCCCCTTTATATAATAGTAGAGATTATTTAATATTTGTCCGTTTAAGCTTCCGATACGTTGAAAATCGGGTTGGTGCTACTTGTTTTATCAAAAAACGGCCATAATAGCGAAAGTAACGTTATTGGGATCGACGTCTCATATATAGCGACATGTCTGATTTAATATTATGAAACTGTCACAATATCTTTTTCAGGTAATGACGCCAAAGCCATTAAGCCTTTGTAAGTATTTCCTCTGATTGCTTCGAATTTGCTCTCTTTTTTCCTATGATTTTTCTAATATTTTTACATAACGCCTATAAAATATTATAAAGATTTAAATAAATAATTAAAAATATTTAATATGAATTGTTATTGTATGCATATAATATTTTTAATATATACGTTAAAAATATTATGCATACAATAATAAAAATTGAGATTGAGATTAAGATTAAAAGAGAGAGAGGGAGGGGGAGAGAGAGAGAGAGAGAGAGAGAGAGAGAGAGAGAGAGAGAATTGATACTTGTAAATAATGGAAATAACATCCTTTCTTGCGTCTTATTAACTTCAGCAGATATGGTAAGAACGTTAAAAAAGCTTTTTGAAGATCAAATTCTAAATAGGTCATTACTGTTTGTGGACGCAATGACGGTGCTAATTTAGTGACTATATATTCTAATTGGTTTAGAATCATTGCAATTTTTTTCGCAAAGTTATAATAAACCTCGAAAAAATATAAGTAACAAGTAGTAGACATAATCTTTATATCTCGAAAAATCTCGAAAAAATCTAAGCAGTAGTATCTTTATTTCTGAAAAATTATAACCCAAGTGATACACATCACAAAATTATGTTACCTTATCAAAAAGAAGAGTCGCGCTTCAAGTGATCTATTACAATTACAAAAAAGAAACGATATCTCTTTAAATTACAGCGCCAATTACAGAGAGAACATATATATTGCCTCAAAAAATAATTGTTGCACTACTTTAAAAAATCTTTACATTGTGTCAATTAGAAAAGAATGTATGATAACAATTTTATAAGATTAAAAAATTTTATTTAAATTTTACAAGGGAATACAAGATATTTAAATACAAAGTTTACATGTGTATTTTTTAGTGGTCACAAAAAAATTACAGAGGTAACAGTACAAAATAAAAATATTTTATTAAAATATTTAATCCAACGAGAGAATACAATTTGTATTTAAATACAAAGTTTATATATGTATTTTTCAATAGAATAAAAGATTTAATCACAAAGAATTACAGAGGTAACAGTACAAAATAAAAATATTTTATTAAAATACATAAATTTTTCTCGTAAAAATACTTGGCGCTGCTAGACCTCGAAATTTTAAATAAATAAGGATAACAATAAATAAAAATAATTCAGAGAAGAATGCGACGAAAGTAACAAAATGATTATCAGCGTGGTGTGTATGTGCGAGCGAGTGATATGGGTGTGCGTGACGACGGCGAATAATGCGGCTTATAATTAAGTATAGGATAAGTTTATTTATTTATTAAAAATTTCGAGGTCTAGCAGCGCCAAGTATTTTTACGAGAAAAATTTATGTATTTTAATAAAATATTTTTATTTTGTACTGTTACCTCTGTAATTCTTTGTGATTAAATCTTTTATTCTATTGAAAAATACATATATAAACTTTGTATTTAAATACAAATTGTATTCCCTCGTTGGATTAAATATTTTAATAAAATATTTTTATTTTGTACTGTTACCTCTGTAATTTTTTTGTGACCACTAAAAAATACACATGTAAACTTTGTATTTAAATATCTTGTATTCCCTTGTAAAATTTAAATAAAATTTTTTAATCTTATAAAATTGTTATCATACATTCCTTTCTAATTGACACAATGTAAAGATTTTTTAAAGTAGTGCAACAATTATTTTTTGAGGCAATATATATGTTCTCTCTGTAATTGGCGCTGTAATTTAAAGAGATATCGTTTCTTTTTTGTAATTGTAATAGATCACTTGAAGCGCGACTCTTCTTTTTGATAAGGTAACATAATTTTGTGATGTGTATCACTTGGGTTATAATTTTTCAGAAATAAAGATACTACTGCTTAGATTTTTTCGAGATTTTTCGAGATATAAAGATTATGTCTACTACTTGTTACTTATATTTTTTCGAGGTATGGTAACAACATATACACTACTATGCGTGTACTTGGCGCCTTTTTTTAACCTTTTTTTTTTAAAAAGGTAATTTTGTACGGATATCACGTCTTTTTGTAGTATTACGCATTTTATAAACAGTATGTACAGGGTAAAGCTATTTGGAGGTATAATACTACCACTTTGTTTTTTTCGAGGTAACAACATAACAGGGTAACAACATAATACATATACACTAGAATGCGTGTACTTGGCGCCTCTTTTACCTTTTTTTAAAAAGGTAATTTTGTACGGATATCACGCCTTTTTGTAGTGTGTTACCCATCTTAATCTTATAAACAATATATCTTATAATCTTATAAACAGTATATACAAGGTATGAAGCTGAAAGTGTCACGGACTATTATTTCTAAAGAAAACAACAATTTAATAATTTGCTTAGTTTTTTAAAAATAATAATCTATAACTCTTTTAATTGTACACCTTGTATATATTTTTCAATTTCAACATAAAACATAATCGCAATATAGCATGATTAATGTTAATAAGTCGTTAACTGTAAAATTTTTTATTTATTTTTATTCGCGTGTCTTACTGAATGTTGTTCGCAATTGTATATGTACCGATATCTACAGGCATCGATATTTTGGTTAATTACAGATGGACACCTGTAACACGTGTCTGAAACTTACCTGATTTGTTTATTCTTTTATTTCCTTCAACTAATCGCAAATTAATTCTATTTGATAAAAGCAATTCTGTCAAATTTCTCATACATAACGCATCGTTTATAATTTTCTATTAATTATATATATATATTCGTACTCACATCCTTGAAAATTATTTCGAGAATTCGAGCGAATGTCACAACTAGATAAAATTATCTTTCATATTTTGACAGTTGAATAGGAACATATTTGAGTTGGCGAAAAATGATTATCTGAAACCGAACGTGTGTGTAAATAATTCAGTAGAAAATATATAATCTTTATTTCAAAATACATTTGCACACTACGTACCAAAAATATATAATATGATAACGTAGTTTTTGCTATTCAATTGATTGAATTTTAGAAAAGAAAAAGATTTAAAAGTATATAAATATGTCAGTCAATAAAGAGACATAGACGCAAATTGAATCATATATATTTAATTGCCTCAAATATAAAGTGCAAACACATAGAAATTGTATATTTTTCTATACTTAAATGCAATAGGAAGAAATAATTAAACAAGTATCCTTGCATAGGAATATTATGCATAATTTTTACAAAACATGTTTAAGATTCGCGCAATTGAAATATATAATAAAATTAATAACGATTCTATAAATCTTAGGTATATGTTAATAATACGACATGATCTTTTTAATCCCGAAACTTACAAACTAACGGAAAAAGATTCGTATCCTAAATGCCAATAATTTTTCTAATGTAACAATAATAATACTGAAAATATATGGATAGAAATATATATAATAAATAATAACATAATTAATGATATACAAGTGCTTTTGTCGCGCATATCGATTTTCAATAATGAATATAGATATTGTAACAAATACGTTTTACGTTCATTCGAAAACAAATTATGTGTACACATAATGAAAATGCGGAATTATTTTTGTCAGACATAATTTTAATTCATCCAATTTTTATTATGTCAAGACATAATTTTAATTCATCCAATTTTTATTATGTTTAGACATAATTTTTATTCAGCGAATTTTTATTATGTCATGACATAATTTTAGTTCTGCCGCTAGGGAATTTTTAAGTCGATTCTTATGAATCAAGCTTGAATTCGATGTCTAGGTATCCCAGGTTGCCGATGACGGGTTACAAATAGTGCGCTCCATAGTTTTCGGTGTCCAGGTGTAATAATACGTTGAATTCGATGTCTAGGTGTCTCACGTTGCCGATGACGAGATCCACATAGTGCGCTCCGTAGTTTTCGGTGTCTATGTGTATTAATACTTTGAATTCGATATTTACATGTCCTACATTCGGATTTAAAGTTATTAATACACCTAGACACCAAAAACTACGAAGCGCACTATGTGGACCTTGTAATCGGCAACCTGAAACACGTAGACATCGAATTCGAAGTATTATTACACCTAGACACCAAAAACTACGGAGCGCGCAATCTGGACCCTGTCATCAGCAACCTAGGACACCTAGACATCAATTTCAAGGTATTAATACACGTAGACACCAAAAACTACGGAGCGCACTATGTGGACCTCGTCATTGGCAACCTGGGACACCTAAAAATTGAATTCAAGGTATTAATACACGTAGACACCGAAAACTACGGAGCTCACTATCTAGATATCGTCACCGGCAACCTGGGACACCTAGACATCGCATTCAACGTATTATTACACCTGGACACCGAAAACTACGAAGCGCACTATGTGGACCTCGTCATCGGCAACTTGGGACATCTAGAAATCGAATTTAAGGTATTAATACACGTAGACACCGAAAACTATGAAGCTCACTATCTAGACATCGTCATCGGCAACCTGGAACACCTAGACATCGCATTCAACGTATTATTACACCTGGACACCGAAAACTACGAAGCGCACTATGTAGACCTCGTCATCGGCCACCTGGGACACCTAGAAATCGAATTCAAGGTATTAATACACGTAGACACCGAAAACTACGGAGCTCATTATCTAGACATCGTCATCGGCAACCTGAAACACGTAGACATCGAATTCAACGTATTATTACACCTGGACACCGAAAACTACGGAGCGCACTATGTGGACCTCGTCATCGGCAACCTGGGACACCTAGACGTCAATTTCAAGATATTAATACACGTAGACACCAAAAACTACGAAGCGCACTATCTAGACATCGTCATCGGCAACCTGGGACACCTAGACGTCGAATTCAACGTATTAATACACGTAGATACCGAAAACTACGAAGCGCACTATGTGGACCTCGTCATCGGCAACCTGGAACACGTAGACATCGAATTCAACGTATTATTACACCTGGACACCGAAAACTACGAAGCGCACTATGTGGACCTCGTCATCGGCAACCTGGGACACCTAGACGTCGAATTCAACGTACGATTACACCTGGACACCGAAAACTATGAAGCGCACTATCTGGATCCCGTCATCGGCAACCTGAGACACGTGGACATCGAATTCAAGGTATTAATACACGTAGATACCGAAAACTACGAAGCGCACTATGTGGACCTCGTAATCGGCAACCTGAAACACGTAGACATCGAATTCGAGGTATTATTACACCTAGACACCAAAAACTACGGAGCGCGCAATCTGGACCTTGTCATCGGCAACCTGGGACACCTAAAAATTGAATTCAAGGTATTAATACACGTAGACACCGAAAACTACGGAGCTCACTATCTAGATATCGTCATCGGCAACCTGGGACACCTAGACATCGCATTCAACGTATTATTACACCTGGACACCAAAAACTGCGAAGCGCACTATGTGGACCTCGTCATCGGCAACTTGGGACATCTAGAAATCGAATTTAAGGTATTAATACACGTAGACACCGAAAACTATGAAGCTCACTATCTAGACATCGTCATCGGCAACCTGGAACACCTAGACATCGCATTCAACGTATTATTACACCTGGACACCGAAAACTACGAAGCGCACTATGTAGACCTCGTCATCGGCAACCTGGGACACCTAGAAATCGAATTCAAGGTATTAATACACGTAGACACCGAAAACTACGGAGCGCACTATGTGGACCTCGTCATCGGCAACCTGGGACACCTAGACATCGAATTCAACGTATTATTACACCTGGACACCGAAAACTACGGAGCGCACTATGTGGACCTCGTCATCGGCAACCTGGAACACGTAGACATCGAATTCAACGTATTATTACACCTGGACACCGAAAACTACGAAGCGCACTATGTGGACCTCGTCATCGGCAACCTGGAACACGTAGACATCGAATTCAACGTATTATTACACCTGGACACCGAAAACTATGAAGCGCACTATCTGGACCTCGTCATCGGCAACCTGGGATACCTAGACATCGAATTCAAGCTTGATTCATAAGAATCGACTTAAAAATTTTTTAGCGGCACTTTCTGCCAAGCGTAGAGAACTTTTTTTTCCGGCAGCGGTAGTAATACGATGTAAAGATACGAAATCTCTCTAGATATACATGAAGCAATTAACTCAATATATATAATACCTAATTTACCTAAATAGAAATCTTCGAATCTTCCTCCTGACCGATAAGTCTATCGACCTTTAATTTATCTACTAGATCGTTCGAAATACGCGCGCGATATCGAAACTGGCGATACCTGCGCCGCCAGTGTCGAAAAAGTGAAAGGGACATTTTCTCTGATCACGTGATATGGCATGAGAGACGGTCGACGTAGAAGTATCTTAAAAATAAATTTTCACATTTGGACTTTGCGTCGCAATATCTCCGCTCGTAGGGCACGTAGCGGAATATTATGAGAGAAACCCCCCCCTATTTGGACCCCAAGCTATCGATCAAGCCTACTTAAAACTTGATCCGTTCACTCATTATATGAGATCTCAACATCTCGGGTACTCGCAACTCGTGCGTTCGCGTAAAAGAGTCACGGTGCGGTCTCGCTTCGCGTGTACTTGGCGCGAGACACTACCGTGTCTCTTGATTAACGTTTTTTGCAATGTTTAGCATGTTCCGGACCTCGGGGATGGTTGCAAAATGAAATTTATTGTTATTTTAACTCACCCAATATTCCATCAAAATTTGAAAACTTTTGTAATTAAAGTGAATTAATTGTCTTTAATGACTGGCCTAATATTTGATCGAGCTTTTATTCGGACTTTATGCAAAACGGGCGCTACTGAAGAAATATTTGCTGACGCTACGTTTAAAACTGCTTCTATTTTATTAGAAAATAAAAATAAAAGTACAACTGTTAATGAGACACGACAATTTTTTACATTAATCGCTCAAAAATTTAATCATGTAAGTTATTTAAAATTTATTAATAATATCTATTTCAAAAGTTGTAACAATGATTCTAAACATAAAAATTATTATTATTTTTTTTACATATTTTTCTATTCTAAGGAATACCTTTTGCGTAGCTTATCATGGAACGAAGGAAATGTACAGATTATTAACCAATTAGAATATATAGTCACTAAATTAGCACCGTCATTGCGTCCACGAACAGTAATGACCGATTTAGAATTTGATCTTCAAAAAGCTTTTTTAACGTTCTTACCATATCTGCTGAAGTTAATAAGACGCAAGAAAGGATGTTATTTCCATTATTCACAAGTATCAATTCTCTCTCTCTCTCTCTCTCTCTCTCTCTCTCTCTCTCTCTCTCTCTCTCTCTCTCTCTCTCTTTCTCTTTCTCTCTCTCTCTCAATCTTAATCTCAATCTCAATCTTTATTATTGTATGCATAATATTTTTAACATATATATTAAAAATATTATATGCATACAATAACAATTTATATTAAATATTTTTAATTATTTATTTAAATCTTTATAATATTTTATAGGCGTTATGCAAAAATATTAGAAAAATCATAGGAAAAAAGAGAGCAAATTTGAAGCAATCAGAGGAAATACAAAGGCTTAATGGCTTTGGCGTCATTACCTGAAAAAGATATTATGACAGTTTTTCATAATATTAAATCAGACATATCGCTATATATGAGACGTCGATCCCAATAACGTGACTTTCGCTATTACGGCCGTTTTTTGATAAAACGAGTAGCACCAACCCGATTTTCAACGTATCGGAAGCTTAAACGGACAAATATTAAATAATTTAATAAAACGATACCACAGGACATTAAATCATAAATTTACAGATAATCCATGACCTATGGATGTTTATAAGTAAGTTTTGTACATTAATATACAAATTGTTAGGAATAACTATGTACACATATTTATAATTATTACGTAAAATATTATTATATATACATTTGCTTTAATTTCTTATTTACAGAAAAATTGGGAGAATTGCAGGCGACAACTCGTCGAAATCTGACGACTTTAAAGGCAAGAAAGCGTTTAACAAGATTAAGATATAGTTGGATTATAAAAAATCGTGCTCTTGTGAACGCGTGGGACAGATTAGACGAAATGGCCTCTCTATAGAAGATTTTTGTCATTGCAAGTTCATTACTATAAAAAATTAATAACAAACAATTTAAATAAACAATTCGTATAAACTGTTTACTAAAATGTTTTTGTTTTAATAAATTTTTAAAATAAAATAAAGATATGCGTTCTATATATATGATAAATAATATATAACAGCGTAAAACATATACCTTTTATGTATATATACATACATATAAAATAAATTCGTATAGATAATAACAATCTAAGATCTAACACACACGCACGCACGCATGCACGCGCGCGCGCACGCACGCACGCACACACACACACACACACACATTTCCTTTTCTTTTTCTTTTTATTGTCTTGTTTTATCGTGATGCGAGGGAGAGGTAGAGACCGAGGAAGAAGCAGAGAGACAGAGGCAGAGGCAGAGACAAAGGTAGAGGAAGAGGTAGAGGCGGAGCTGGTGAAAAAAATATATATCGGGCATCAACATATATATTATTATCAAAAATAATCTTCAATAAATAATAAAGTAACAATTAATATCTATATTTTATTTAGGCACATAGCTCTCTCTACTCCTAAATCTAACTCCTAAATCTTTTCCTTCCTGAATTATAGTGTTTATAAATATTTATTTTATTTACAATTTTTACATTTATAAATAAATAAATATATATATATTTTTTTAATATGCATGTATATATATATATAATGCATATTTAAAAGTTATAAATATAAAAATTGTAAATATGACTAAATAAATATTTACAAATGTGACGTAGCGCATCGTCGATTTGCCAACTCGAGACTTAGTAGTCGGCGAGGCACGAGACACGATACCCGAAATGCGTTGCAGGCATCGTGGATGTGGATGGTCGTGGCAACGTCGCATAGCCGGCGCGTGCCGCCGCGGCCGCATTATCATGCATTACCAACGCTTTGGACATAGCACGGAACAGAACCAAAAGATCGTGCACATAGCACGGAACAGAACCTATAGAGCGTGCACATAACGCGTTACCCATCAGAAATTTTCGTGGACATGGCTACGTAGTTCAATGTGCACGTTTTGTGCACATAGAGGCGCTCGTGGACGGGGACCACCTAAAACGCGGCCGTGACCACTCTCATTCTTCTCTCTGTTTCCTATTTACATAAGCCTCAGGATTTTTTTTTGGAGCTGGTATATTGATATGTGTGCCATCAATTGCTCCAATAGTTCTTGGAAAAGCACCAATTTCGGAGAAACCCTGCATAATTCTTTCAATCCTCCCTTCTGACGGCCATTGTATGAATCTCGATGCAAGACAACATAACGTACGAGTAACTCGACGTACTGCTCTAATGGCTGTGGCGTTTCCCACTCCAAATCTGGTGTGTATTGATCTGAAATAATGATTCAAGTTTAAAAAATGACAATAATGTATTAAAGTAAATATTAGTAATATAAGTGTAGAGTAGTTTATTATGTACCTATATGAATCTGGCGTTGCCATACGCCACAAAGCAATTAAAAATTGTTTTTCTGGAGATATCATTTCATTCCCACTTGTAGTCCTTTGTAGTTGCTCTGCAATCTCTCCCAAGATGAATTCGAACGTTTGTGGCAGCATTCTAAAAAGTAGATGGTTATAATGAAATAATGAGAAATGATTATCTTGCATAATGATGATTATTATTATTATTGTACATAAGAAATAAAAGGAAATGAAGACTTTACCTGAAATGACTCTTGAATTCCATTGCACTAAGTAACGGTACAATACGTTCTACGTAACCTTCTATTCTTGGTACGTTGTATCGAGATTTACGTTTTAAAGCTTGCGAGTTTATAAATGCAAGCATAAATTCTTCGTCATCTTCGTATACATATGATGGAATATTACAGTAAATGTCCGAAATATTAACATTACCGGTAAATCCATCTTTTTAAATCAAATTCACGCGTGGATAATGCAACAAATGATCTGTGATCTGGTTCACTTGCGTAGCGTTAGTAGCATTGGTAGCGCTAGTGGACCGTTTTATGATAGCGTTGGAAGCGAAAGCATTGGTAGCATTTGAAAGTAGCAACTGGACCGCACCCTATATGGCACCTAAGAAATATAACACGTTTTAGTTAACATTAAAAATTGGAAGACCTTCATAGTAATAATTTTTCCATAAGCTATAAAGACATTAATTGTCTTTGCATAAAGAAAAATTCAGTGTAAAAATAAAAATATTTTCTGAGTAAAGGTTCAATGTAAAATTAACATTTTAGATCAGAAGAAATCTTTTTATGAAGAGTCACTCTCTTCATATAAACCTAGCATAACCAAACTAATTTTCTCCATTAAAACAATCTTATGAGTTAAAAGTAAAATACTATTTATTCATAAACTGTGAGCTGTGAAAAGAACAATTTAAATAACAAAATTTATTCATTTCTAATGATCTTTGCATAGTATTTTACATTGCTTTGCCGTCAATCAATCTCTTAAACTGAAAGCGTAAAACGTGTTATTAAACAATATTATTTTAACATGATACTTACTTCAACTATTATTTCTCCATTAGAATCATGTTTCACCCACTTCCGCACAACCCATTTATCACTAAAGTGTCTCTCGCATATATACTGATGTGACTTTAAATATTGAATGCCGGAATTGCAGCTGCCCATTTTTCACGCAGATTTTCTTCGGCCGGCACATTAAAAACACCATATTTTTGTTTGCATAATTTTTTGTTTGTGTCACACCCCGGAACGGCACACCTTTTCGGCATTTTCTCACGGTTTTACGTGACCCTAACCTCGAACTGTAGTCAACCATAACATGACCCGTAGATCACAGCGACTCTGGTGGCTATAAAAGAAACTACAGATTTGCTTCATTAAGTGAGTCAGTCCCCACCACCAAAATTGGCCTGAGTTTCCAGACCTGTGTATACGACCGTGCTTTTTCCCGATGCTTCAAACAAGCCGATTTTCCAGCAGGTGCAGCAGAAAGGCTCTTAAGGACGCCCTCAACCTGTTCAAAAAATACGCGATATTGTTGTAGAGGTTCTCTATCACTCCATTCACGAACTCCCGCCTCCAATTCTTCGACACGTGAGGTTAAGATAAAGGTAAAATCTCTCTATTGTTCCTCTGTTAATTTGTACTTGTAGCAGAAAACATTTACTGACCTGACTTGACAATTGATATGGACAGCAATCGGACAGTGGTCGATGCCCAATGTATCTTGGAAAGTAAAGGATTCAGACAGAGGAACCAGATTGAACGAACAGATTGCTAAATCTATTAGAGAGGGTAGAAAGCCCGGAGAAGGAATGTAGGTAGGCGAATTTGCATTTATAAGTTTAAACGGTTGCTGATCGAGGACGTCAGCAATGGAAGATCCTGCCGAATTGACTCGGGTCGCACCCCAATAGGGGTGATGAGCGTTTATGTCTCCCATGAGGAGAAAATATTCACGAGAGCCGACAAGCGAGAACAATTCATGCCGAGTGTTTTGGCAAACAGGGGGTTTAGGATGCCTGTAGGCCCCTACAACAACGGTTTTGATGCTAGTGATCTCCAACTCCAGGCCAATGGCCTCCACAGATGGATCCAACAGTCCTGCAAGATCGACCTGAGAAAACAATACTGTGTCCTTGATCAAAGCAAGCATTCCTCTGACACCGGGATCAAAGGAATCGTTCCTGAGCACTTTAAAGCCGCGAATGGAAAAATCATTAGCGGGGGTCATACATGTTTCCGCCAGAAATATCACTTCATATTTTTCACAAAGTTTCTCTATCTCAGGCTTTTTGCTCACCGCTCCCCTGCAGTTCTAATACAGGATACCACAGCCGGAAGTAAACGCGGAAGTTCGTGTGGAGAAATTATCCATAAGAAAGCGCTTGATGACGAGTGTACTCAAGCAGCAAGTGGCGCATTTGCTGAATTCCATTGCTGAGTGGGGTATCATTAAGAGAGGGCGGGATAAGCTCAACGAATTGGTTGATAAGCATCACAAACATGCTTATAAATTGAAAATTGTTATTTTGAGTAGCATTATTTCTTAAGGATTCTTCTGGAGGGGAGGGGGATTGTTCAGAAGAGGGAAGAGCGCAGGAAAGGGAAGAGGGTAAGAATTGAGTGGAAGGAGGATCGGGAGGCAAGGAGTCAGGATGGGGAATCCTTCCATTAGGAGCAAGTAATAGAGAGTTGTGCAGTTCACGAAAGGCCTGCTGTCTTTGTGAGTGTTGATAATCGCGTTTTACTTTCTTCTGATCTCTGTGTCTCTATTGCTCTGAGGGTTCTGACTTTGTGCAAAAACCCTGGTATTATTCTGGTATTTAAAATTGTTATTGTCTAGGTGGTTGCGAAGGGCTTCCGCGTATGTACTTCCGCAATTATTGTTGCAATTCATACCCGATGCATCAGCTAGAACCTCATATGGGTTGCCATTTACGTAGTGATTTGAATTAGAACTAGGAGATTGACTTTGCAGCCAAGATTTAGGGAGAGAGTTATTGTCGGGTGGCGAGCGGCTCGGCAGTCGCGGGTAATCATCTAGTGAGCGATAACTAACTAATTGCCGGGGGTCACCTCCCTCAATTCTTTCGCGCGCTTGTTGGAGAGGTATATTCTCACTGTATGCAGTTTTATATATTTGTTTCTGTTTGTCGAATGCCGGACAGCTCGGAGAAGTAGGTAAATGCTGAGCCTTGCAGTTACCGCATATAGGGGGAAGTTCCTGACGAGGACATGCCTCATCCGGCTTATGCTTTGTTTGAGCACATCTAATACAACGGGGGTTTCCCTTACATTTAGCACCGACATGGCCAAATCGATAGCATGAGTAACATATTAAAACTCGCGGTATGTAAGGCTCAACCGACAGCCTTGTCCTATAAAGAGCGACTTCCTTAGGAAGCTCTTGACCTTCAAATTTAATCATAATTGTCTTAGACGGGACAAAATTGACAGAGCCGTCATTTTCTCTGGTTTATCTGTTTAGACGGCTAATCGAGAAAATTTTAGCCGAGGACTCGAATTCAGCTTCTAATTCGCTTAAATCAAATTCCACCGGGATGTCCTTAACGATGCCTACCCTCATTACCCTGAATGTTGGGATGAACGCAGTTAAATTCTTGAGCTTTAGTAATGGATGATCGATAACGTTATTGGCGGCTTTAGCTGTAGAAAACGTGACCATAACCTTATTCTTTCCCAATTGCTTGCATTCGGCTATGTCTTTTTTAAAAGAGGTGCTAATCATGCGCGAGATTTGCAGGTAGTGAAGGGAAACATTCGCTTGGACATGCTGGATGTGTACAACGAAAGGTTTTTTGTCGGTACCGCGGTAGCGGTTGATTTCTTTATTCGGTTCTGCGGGAAGGGGAGTTGTCGCTGCGGGGGGAACCTCGCCGCTGCCGAGTCGTCCCGCACTGGAATCCTTTGCTGAAATAGCCCGAGAGTCGCAGGGGATCTTAATTCTATTATCGGACATACCTGTGGTGTCGGCCGATCGCTTTTGACCACGCGGGGGGTCAATATCCATAGCTTTGGTTTCGTCACTTACGGTTACTTGTGTTACAGGGGGCCTTACGTCGCTGCTAACCGCCAGCTCAAGAGGGGGAGGGGGTGGAGGAGGAGGAGGGTCTTCACCACCGCCGTTGTCTTTACGATTTCTATTTTTCTTTTTTCCCATGTTTTTCACTCGATCAACTTTAATAAACTCGGAAACGCGAGATGATAGCTGCGCATCGAGGGGGGGGGAAGAGATCGAGAGCGCGATTGAGATATAGTGTGCACGACTCGAAACTTGATTGCGAACGCAAACGCGAACTCGAGCGCGAGTCAGAGAGCGAATCCGCTATGGTAACAGAATCTTATGGCTTCCGCACACAGGACGCGGAAACGCTTGCCGCGCGGCAAGAAGCGACGCGGTAGCCAATAAACTTTTGATTCTTACGGAAAACCAACACGTTGATTGGCTACCGCGTCGCTTCTTGCCGCGCGGCAAGCGTTTCCGCGTCCTGTGTGCAGAAGCCATTAAAGACAATGAATTATTTGGTGCAAGAGTGCAGTTGATCTAGTAAGATTAGTTACACCGATAAAAAAGTTGGCAGTATTGTTGCCGATTTCCTTTATGTTTGTAATCGACGAGTTTCGGAACGCTCTAACAGCCACAGAACATATATAATGAGAAGAGCAAGCTCCGTGTTAAACGAAAGAAACACAAAATTGATCGTAGCGCTCGCAGTGGCTTGGCTTGGTACTAGATAGTACTATATATATATATATATACATATGCCGTATATTTCATATTTTTAGGTCTGTTTATTTTAGCTAAACTTCTTGTACAGTCCATCTTTCTTCTTTTTCTTTTTACGTTGAAGAGAAAAAGATAAAAAATGAACTGTGCAAGAAATTCAGCTAAAACGTAAATTACGATATCATAAATTAGGTGCAGTTGAAAATAAAATCCACACACAAAGTAGGTAATGTAATAAATATATAATATTTATTAAAGATTGATATGAGTCGTAGATTCGAGGTGACATATCGATAACATATATGTCTAAATATGATTCGCACATATCGACAATTCTTATAACTGATAAATAAAACGAAAAAATAAAATTTTTTATCTATAAATTAATATGATGGAAATAAACAGAAAATATATGCTGCTGTTTTTGTTCAATATGCAACAATCTTATAATCTAACCGGTTTACCGCTTATATACTATATAAGCTACGCTATGATAACATTAATTTTTAAATATAAAAATACACGACATAATAAAAAATATGAAAAGAAAATAAAAGGATTCCGCACCAAACCACGGAAAAATGGATCCCGGTCAAATTGGCTAAAAATTTAGTATGATGTAGTTTATTATGACGTTCTGATGAAAAGTGACCGTGGGCACAAAGTCCAAAAATAGACAGTTTTCGAGTTACAGAGCGTCAAAGCGTTCCTTAACTCGAAAACTGTCTATTGTTGGACTTTGTGCCCATGGTCAGTTTTCATCAGAACGTCATGAAGTACACATACTAAATTTTTAGTATGATGGTTTGGTGCGGGATCCTTTGCTTTGTCTTATTATTATCAGTACAAAATTACCTTTTTCAAAAAGGTAAAAAAAAGGCGCCAAGTACACGCGTAGTTGTTACCTCGAAAAAAAACCAAATGGTAGTATCATTAATTTTAAATTTAAAAATATTTTAATAAAACCCAAATGGTACGTAATATATCTTTGTACCTCGAAAAAACCCAAAAGTGGGTAGGTAGTATCTTTATTTTCACAAAATTATATTACCTAACTTAACTCAAGTGACATGTATTTCAATAAAAGGGATGTGAAATCTTTATTTTCTTCTTCACAAAATTATATTACCTAACTTAACTCAAGTGACATGTATTTCAAAAAAAGATGTGAAATCTTTAAATTAAATTGCGCCAATTGTAAAAAAAATATGTATATTGCTTTGAAAGATAATTGTTATGCAACTATACTTTAAAGAAATAAAACCCAAGTGGTATCTTCGTATTTCTATTCAAGGGTCTTCCTATTCTAAACCAAGTGATAATAGCTTCTTAATTCTCTTTAACAAATTTTTAATATTACAAAGAATCATTTTAATTACAAAGAATTAAAGAAGTAACGGACAAAATAAAAATATTTAAAACAAAATAAATAAATTTTTTTGTAAAAAAACTTGGCGCTGCTAGACTTTGAAATTTAAACATTAAAATTTAAACATTAGTACTGAGATTTTTGATTAAATGAAAAACAATAAACATAATTTAGAGAAGAATGCGACAGGAGTAAAAATGCAGCGCCAAGTTTTTTTACAAAAAAATTTATTTATTTTGTTTTAAATATTTTTATTTTGTCCGTTACTTCTTTAATTCTTTGTAATTAAAATGATTCTTTGTAATATTAAAAATTTGTTAAAGAGAATTAAGAAGCTATTATCACTTGGTTTAGAATAGGAAGACCCTTGAATAGAAATACGAAGATACCACTTGGGTTTTATTTCTTTAAAGTATAGTTGCATAACAATTATCTTTCAAAGCAATATACATATTTTTTTTACAATTGGCGCAATTTAATTTAAAGATTTCACATCTTTTTTTGAAATACATGTCACTTGAGTTAAGTTAGGTAATATAATTTTGTGAAGAAGAAAATAAAGATTTCACATCCCTTTTATTGAAATACATGTCACTTGAGTTAAGTTAGGTAATATAATTTTGTGAAAATAAAGATACTACCTACCCACTTTTGGGTTTTTTCGAGGTACAAAGATATATTACGTACCATTTGGGTTTTATTAAAATATTTTTAAATTTAAAATTAATGATACTACCATTTGGTTTTTTTTCGAGGTAACAACTACGCGTGTACTTGGCGCCTTTTTTTTACCTTTTTGAAAAAGGTAATTTTGTACTGATATCATGCATTTTGTAGTGTTACGCATCTTAGAAACAGTATATCTTTATCTTACAAACAGTATGTACAGATTGTAAAGCTCTATGAGCCGTATATATTTTGCGATAAAAGACATCCCTCGTTGGATATTTTAATATTTTTATTTTGTACTGTTACCTCTGTAATTCTTTGTGACCACTAAAAAATACACATGTAAACTTTGTATTTAAATACCTTGTATTCCCTTGTAAAATTTAAATAAAATTTTTTAATCTTATAAAATTGTTATCATAAATTCTTTTCTAATTGACACAATGTAAAGATTTTTCAAAGTAGGTAGTGCAACAATTATTTTTGAGGCAATATATATGTTTTCTCTGTAATTGGCGCTGTAATTTAAAGAAATATCATTTCTTTTTTGTAATTGTAATAGATCACTTGAAGCGCGACTCTTTTTTTTGATAAGGTAACATAATTTTGTGATGTGTATCACTTGGGTTATAATTTTTCGGAAATAAAGATACTACTGCTTAGATTTTTTCGAGATTTTTCGAGATATAAAGATTATGTCTACCACTTGTTACTTATATTTTTTCGAGGTATAATACTATCACTTTCTCTTTTTTCGAGGTAACATCATATACACTACTATGCGTGTACTTGGCGCCTTTTTTTACCTTTTTTTTTAAAAAGTAGTTTTGTACGGATATCACGCCTTTTTGTAGTATTACGCATTTTATAAACAGTATGTACAGGGTAAAACTATTTGGAGGTATAATACTACCACTTTGTTTTTTTCGAGGTAACAACATAACGGGGTAACAACATAATACATATACACTACTATGCGTGTACTTGGCGCCTTTTTTACCTTTTTTTAAAAAGATATTTTTGTACGGATATCACGCCTTTTTGTAGTGTGTTACGCGTCTTAATCTTATAAACAATATATCTTATAATCTTATAAACAGTATATACAAGGTATGAAGCTGAAAGTGTTACGGACTATTATTTCTAAAGAAAACAACAATTTAATATTTTGCTTAGTTTTTTAAAAATAATAATCTGTAACCCTTTTAGTTGTACACCTTGTATATATTTTTCAATTTCAACATAAAACGTAATCGCAATATAGCATGATTAATGTTAATAAGTCGTTAACTGTAAAATTTTTTATTTATTTTTATTCGCGTGTCTTACTGAGTGTTGTTCGCAATTGTATATGTACCGATATTTACAGGTATCGATGTTTTTGATAATTACAGATGGACACCTGTAACACGTGTCTCAAACTTACCTGATTTGTTTATTCTTTTATTTCCTTCAACTAATCGCAAATTAATTCTATTTGATAAAAGCAATTCTGTCAAATTTCTCATACATAACGCATCGTTTATAATTTTCTATTAATTATAAATATTAAATAATACAATATATATATTCGTACTCACATCCTTGAAAATTATTTCGGGAATTCAAGCGAATGTTACAACTAGATAAAATTATCTTTCATATTTTGACAGTTGAGTAGGAACATATTTGAGTTGGCGAAAAATGATTCTCTGAAACCGCACGTGTGTGTAAATAATTCAGTAGAAAATATATAATCTTCATTTCAAAATACATTTGCACACTACGTACCAAAAATATATAATATGATAACGTAGTTTTTGCTATTCAATTGATTGAATTTTAGAAAAGAAAAAGATTTAAAAGTATATAATTATGTGAGTCTATAAAGAGACATAAACTACGTTTACATGGCACTGTTGATCGGGTTTTATAACATCGGTAGTTCTTAGGCCAGTCAATCACAACTATTCCATTCTTCTGAAGAATGATTACGATTGGTCTTCCTGACAACTACCGATGATATAAAACCCGATTAACGGTGTCATGTAAACGTAGTGCAAATTGAATCATATATATTTAATTGCCTGCTCATTAAATATAAAGTGCAAACACATAAAAATTGTATATTTTTCTATATACTTAAATGCAATAGGAAGAAATAATTAAACAAGTATCCTTGCATAGGAATATTATGCATAATTTTTACAAAACATATTTAAGATTCGCGCAATTAAAATATATAATAAAATTAATAACGATTCTATAAATCTTAGGTATATGTTAATAATACGACATGATCTTTTTAATCATGAAACTTATAAACTAACGGAAAAAGATTCGTATCCTAAATGCTAATAATTTTTCTAATGTAACAATAATAATACTGAAAATATATGGATAGAAATATATATAATAAATAATAACATAATTAATGATATACAAGAGCTTTTGTCGCGCATATCGATTTTCAACAATGGATAGATATTGTAACAAATACGTTTTACATTCATTCAAAAACAAATTATGTGTACACATAATAAAAATTGTATGAATTAAAATTATGTGTATACACATAATAAAAATGCGGAATTATTTTTATGTCAGACATAATTTTAATGCATCCTATTTTTATTATGTCAAGACATAATTTTAATTCATCCAATTTTTATTATGTCTAGACATAATTTTAATTTGTCCAGTTTTTATTATGTTTAGACATAATTTTAATTCAACGAATTTTTATTATGTCATGACATAATTTTAGTTCTGCCGCTAGGAAATTTTTAAGTCGATTCTTATAAATTAAGTTTGAATTCGATGTCTAGGTATCCCAGGTTGCCGATAACGGGTTACAAATAGTGCGCTCCATAGTTTTTGGTGTCCAGGTGTAATAATACGTTGAATTCGATGTCTAGGTGTCCCACGTTGCCGATGACGAGATCCACATAGTGCGCTTCGTAGTTTTCAGTGTCTACGTGTATTAATACCTCAAATTTAATATCTACGTGTCCTACATTCGGATTTAAAGTTATTAATACACCTAGTCACCAAAAACTACGAAGCGCACTATGTGGACTTCGTCATCGGCAACCTGGAACACGTAGACATCAAATTCAAGGTATTATTACACCTAGACACCAAAAACTACGGAGCGCGTTATCTGGACCTCGTCATCAGCAACCTGGGACACCTAGACATCAATTTCAAGGTATTAATATACGTAGACACCGAAAACTACGGAGCGCACTATGTGGACCTCGTCATCGGCAATCTGGAACACGTAGACATCGAATTCAACGTATTATTACACCTGGACACCGAAAATTACGAAGCGCACTATGTGGACTTCGTCATCAGCAACCTGGGACACGTGGACATCGAATTCAAGGTATTAATACACGTAGACACCGAAAACTACGGAGCGCACTATGTGGACCTCGTCATCAGCAACCTGGGACACCTAGAAATCGAATTCAATGTATTAATACACGTAGACACCGAAAACTACGGAGCTCACTATCTAGACATCGTCGTCGACAACCTGAGACACCTAGACATTGCATTCAACGTATTATTACACCTGGACACCGAAAACTACGGAGCTCACTATCTAGACATCGTCATCGGCAACCTGGGACACCTAGACATTGCATTCAACGTACGATTACACCTGGACACCGAAAACTATAAAGCGCACTATCTGGATCCCGTCATCGGCAACCTGGGACACGTGGACGTCGAATTCAAAGTATTAATACACGTAGACACCGAAAACCACGGAGCGCACTATGTGGACCTCGTCATCGGCAACCTGGACCACCTAGACATCGAATTCAACGTATTATTACACCTGGACACCGAAAACTATGAAGCGCACTATCTGAATCCCGTCATCGGCAACCTGGGACACGTGGACATCGAATTCAAGGTATTAATACACGTAGACACCAAAAACTACGGAGCGCACTATGTGGACCTCGTCATCGGCAACCTGGAACACGTAGACATCGAATTCAACGTATTATTACACCTGGACACCGAAAATTACGAAGCGCACTATGTGGACCTCGTCATCAGCAACCTGGGACACCTAGAAATCGAATTCAATGTATTAATACACGTAGACACCGAAAACTACGGAGCTCATTATCTAGACATCGTCATCGGCAACCTGGAACACCTAGACATCGCATTCAACGTATTATTACACTTGGACACCGAAAACTACGGAGCTCACTATCTAGACATCGTCATCGGCAACCTGGGACACCTAGACATCGCATTCAACGTATTATTACACCTGGACACCGAAAACTACGGAGCTCACTATCTAGACATCGTCATCAGCAATTTGGGACACCTAGACATCGCATTCAACGTACGATTACACCTGGACACCGAAAACTATGAAGCGCACTATCTGGATCCCGTCATCGGCAACCTGGGACACGTGGACATCGAATTCAAGGTATTAATACACGTAGACACCGAAAACTACGGAGCGCACTATGTGGACCTCGTCATCGGCAATCTGGAACACGTAGACATCGAATTCAACGTATTATTACACCTGGACACCGAAAACTATGAAGCGCACTATCTGTATCTCGTCATCGGCAACCTAGGATACTTAAACATCGAATTCAAGCTTGATTCATAAGAATCAATATATATTATATATATACTTAAATTTAGCTAAATAGAAATCTTCCTTCTGACCGATAAGTATATCGACCTTTAATAATTTATCTACTAGATCGTTCGAAATACGCGCGCGATATCGAAACTGGCGATACCTGCGCCGCCAGTGTCGAAAAAGTGAAAGCGACATTTCTCTGTTATCTGTTTGTTACACGTATGTTATAATGATGAGTAGACGACGTATCTTAATAAAAAATTTTCACATTTGGACTTTGCGTCGCAATATCTCCGTTCGTAGGGCACGTAGCGGAAAATTATATAGGAGATACCCCCCTTATTTTTACCCCAACTATCGATCAAGCCTACTTAGAACTTGATCCGTTCACTCGTTATCGAGATCTCAACATCTCGGGTACTCGCAACTCGTCGCGTCGCGTAAAAGAGACACGGTCGGTCTCGCTCCGCGTATACTTGGCGCGAGACACTACCGTGTCTCTTGATATTAAAAATCCTGGTAATAACTATGGTAAGAAACGAAAAGCACAAATCTGATTATTTGAAATAAAATACTAAAATATCAAAATACTAAAGTATTAATAATGTACAGTTTTCTACTGGGAAAACTTGTAATAAAATATTGAATACGAAAATGTGGTCATTTCGCTGAATCAAATATTTTCATTTTCTTATAATGTCCGGAACTTAGAGCTTGTGATTGTACTTTACGGTCCTTAACATATTTAAATATTAAAAACGTTACAGCTTTATCAATAATCAAGCTATCACAGTGATGTACATCACAGAAATCACTAGTGTAATTGGAAAAGAATACAGCTTTGAAAGCCGATTCTAAATAGAAGGAAGCCGTAAATACTGAACTAAGTTTATTAAAAAAGAACAACACATGGACTGAAGTAAGTAAGTTGCCTGAAGGTAAAAAAGCAATAAATACTAAATGAGTATTTAAGATTAAGAGACTAGGTAATAATGAGATTAAGTATAAAGCTAGGTTAGTAGCTATAGGGGATTCGAACAAAAAGATAATTTTGATATTCATGAATTGTATGCTCCTGTTGCAAAGTTAAATACGTACGTTTAGAGTGTTTATGTCTGTAGCTACAAAACTGAATTTACCAGTGTATCAAATGGACGTGTGTAGCGCGTTTCTTAATAGTAAAATCGAAGAAGATGTTTATTTAAAGCTTCCAGATGGTACTTTGGTTAAACTAAATAAGTCAATTTACGGTCTTAAGAAGTCCCCAAAGTATTGGAACGAAACGTTTGATGAAGTAATGAGTTCAGAAAGCTATGTTAAATCAAGTAAAGATTATAATTGTATTATTCTTTATTAATACAGTGGATAAAAAGAACACGTTATACGTTCCACCTGGAAGGACGCGAGAGAGCTGTTAGAGCGTTCCGAAACTCGTCGATTACAAACATAAAGGAGATCGGCAACAATACTGATGCCAACTTTTCTATCGGTGTAACTAATCTTACTAGATCAACTGCACTCTTGCACCGATAATTCATTGCCTTTCCTTACACTCCCTCTCAATGAATTATTCCATAGAACACAAACAAACAAAAATAAACTCTTTTACAATCATTTAACACATATATAAATCTACCGTACTACTTACTACATTTTCTCACTATTTGTATTAAAGATTCTATCTCTAAACTTTTTAAGCAAGTTACCTCCCAGTGGTTTTGTAAAAATATCGCCTATCTGTTCACTAGTACATACATATTTAATATTGATAATACCCGCATCTAACTTTTCCTTTATAAAGTAATGTTTAATGTCCAAATGTTTGACTCTCCTATTTGCAGGATTGTGTGCGATCTTAATGGCTGACTGCAGATTATCTTCGTATAAAGTTATACAATCGACAATAATACCGAACTCCGATAACAATTCCTTGAGCCAGCACGCTTCGCTAGTCGCAGTACTTAGAGCTGTATACTCTGACTCTGTATAACTCAGTATTACAATTTCCAAACAATAAGATGTCATCAACATATAACAGCAAGAATATTTTAACATTTCCGTTACATTTTATATACAAGCAACAATACCACTGCGTGCTGGTTTATTTCGGTTAAACCTAACAATTCTCAATAACGAGTCTCGCCGTTTTATCAACAAATATGGCAGCTAGATCCATACGTGAAGAAGAATTGCAGTTATGGAATGAAGCAATGGATTTAGTATTTGAGTCGTCCTCAGATGAATCGGATTCGTCCTCTAAGTCCTCTGAAAATGAAAGCTCCAGTGACAACGAAGAAGAGGAGAACTTACAAATATTAAATTGTGTTGTTCATGTCGCTCGTGGACGGGGAATGCCTCTGCCTCGTCAAAAGAATTATGTAGAAACGGTTTTTCAAGGAAAATTTTCGGTATGTGCTATTATTTATGAAATAATGAAAGAGTATTATATTAGGATATATGTGAGGTTATGAACCCACCCTGGCGAAAATAGGAAGTTTATAAGCGTTTGAAAAGCGGAAATTGCAACGTTTGAGCGTTTGAAAGACGTTTTCAAACGCTCAAGCGTTGCAATTTCTGCTTTTCAAACGCTTTATTTTCGCCAGGGCACTAAGATGTGCAATAGATGTGTCTGTAATTATTTTGTTTATTGTAGGATGTTTCCAGCAACGTTCGAATATTTATTCGAACTGGTGGCTCCTGAATTAGAGAGGCGACACAATCGAGGACGGCCCACAATATCAGCAAGAAAACAACTTTTAATAGCTCTCTGGTATATGGGCACTCCTGACTCTTATCGGTAAGCATAATGTCTACATTATTATTTATTGTATTTAAGAGATATCCATCTATATTTCATGTTTTCTTCACTGTACAGGTCAGTATGTAAAACATTTTTGATGTGGGACATGCAACAGCAGTCAGAGCTGTTAGGCGTGTACGTCACGCTCTGCATTCTTTGGCTCCACAATTCATCACCTGGCCTCAAGAAGACAAAGTGAACACTACAATTGCAGACTTCAGAAAAAAGAGCCCTTTTCCTGGTGTTATTGGCGCCATTGATGGGTGTCATATCGTCATCAATGCCCCGAAATCTAGTGAAGGAGCTTACATAAATCGGAAAGGAGCACACTCTATCCAGTTCCAGGTATCAAAATAATACACTCCAGACTGCGTTTCAAATTTATTTCTTGGAGTAGAGTAGCCTTTGATTTGACCAATTAGATCAAAAGAAATATAAATTTCTTTGTTCTGATTGGTCAATCATAAGCTATTCTATGCCAAAGAGTAAATTTTGGAACACAGCCTAAGTGGAAAGATACTATTATATCATTTTATTTTCCTGTAATTCATGAACATCTTGAGGGATTATTAATAGTTATTGATAATTTTTGTAGGCTGTGTGTGATGCAAAAACAATATTTACTCATGTGTACGCTGGGCATGTAGGCTCAGTACACGATCAACGTGTATTTCGCCTGTCAGAAGTAAATGACTTTCTGAGGTCGCCAGATGAGTATTTTCCCAATGATACTCACCTTATTGGTGATGCAGCTTATAAGATTGATCCACATTTAATGGCTCCTTACAAGGATAACGGACATCTAACTCGGCATCAAAATAATTTCAACCATTATCTTTCAAAAGCAAGAATGACTATTGAACGTGCTTTTGGATTGCTCAAGGCAAGATGGAGGAGTCTCCTTCATCTCCTTCCCATGACATCGGTTAACAAAATTCCACAATATATAGTGGCTTGCTGCGTTTTGCACAATATTTGTGAATTAAGAGGAGATGTTTGTAATGAGCCATTGCCAGAAAATTGCCTAGAAGAAAGGGCAGTTCGTGGACCAGTTAACGATTTAGCAAGGACCCGTGCAGCTATAATGCAAAGAGGGACAGAACTGCATTATCTCTTCCGCCAATACAAGAATAATTTGAGATTAGTTACGCGAGGTTCAATTTCTAAGTAATGTGTTACCTCTTTCTACTTTCCATGTTTGTACTTTATAATTTTCTATATTTTTATATATTTATATTAATACATTTTATGCAATAATAATACATTGACATTTATAGGATAATCTTTCACATGACATTTTATTTCTTATACCTTCTTTTTTTTCTTAAGTTACAAATAACACGTACATTAATTTATCATTATTATGTACAAGATGGATAATGAATATCAAAACTTATATAATAATATCAATCTTAAAGTAAGTCTTAGCCTTAGATAAACTTTGAAAATCTTAGTTTACATTTTAATAATAAAATTAAATTAAAACTGGTAATACTGATTGATGAAGTCATTACATGTGTACGTACAATTAATGTCTTTCCATTTGAAGATAGCCGCTTGAGTCCGATATCCAATAAGAAAATTCATTTGATTAAACTCATTTTTTATAAAAAATATAATTTATTGAATATCAAACTTTAGCTCTCTCTTCAGGTAGGAAGGCATTAATAATGACTCCATTTGTACAATTATATAATAATAACACTTTTACCTAAAGTTGACTTTAAAGACTTTCCTTTTCTACAAGCAATAAATTTCTTCATAACAAAAGAAATAAAAATAACTGAATCAATGGCTTTGATATAATATAAACAAAAAAAATATGCACAAATACAAGATGTGACATAGTTTAAGATCATACAAATGAGTTCATAGAATGAAATGTAAGACTTGTCCATTAATGTCAAAAACAAAAAAAATATATTAGCACATATATATTTGGCATAATAATATCATGTACTTTGGTAAAAAATATTTCCACATTATGGTGGAACTTAAAAATTGTAGGCGATATCTAGGCTGCTTTCGCGAAAAATTAAAATAACCCAGATTAAAATGATTCTGCGCTGTAATTAATTAAATCTGAAATTTCATTGAATAAATTTTTAATGAGATTCAATGAAATTTCAGATTTGACTAATCACAGCGGAGGATCATTTTAACCTGGATCATTTTGGTTTTGTCGCGAAAGCAGCCGTAGTTACACAAAATTAAAGATAATCTTAGGAAAGACAAGGAGATCAAAAACTAAAAAAATAATAAAATTAATAATCACTTATCATTTGTACCGTCTTAATTATAAGAGCTTGGTCCAAGATATTGGGTATTTTCTATATCACAGTCCATAGTTGTTTTTGCCGCAGCATCAATTCCCTTCAGACGAGTACCCAGAAGCTGTAAAAATTGAGTTCTCATAGCCATCTTCTCTTTGTGTCGCTTTTCTTTCCTCTCTTCAGACTGTCTATGCAACTTCTCCTTTGCCTCCAATTTTTTAAGATGATGTTCCTCTCTGTCACTTTTAATTTTGCTATAGATAGCATCTGCGAGCTCCTCGGCCCTGTTCTTTTTTTCTTGTCTGCAAGACAAAAACAGTATGTAATTTGTAGACTGCAGATTATATACAAATTACATATAACCCGAAGTCTAGTAATTACATTATAACATACTTTGATAAGTATCTGCAATTAACAAATATTACCTCCTTCAGAAGTGCATGACGCTGTTTGGTACTGATGATGAGACAAAGTCTGAAATATTGTCGCTCGGCCCACTGCTAGACGCAGTGCTCAACGGAGTCACCCAAGGGCGTTGCCCAAAAATCTTCTCCATGGTCTGAAATATGACAAAATATACTTTCGTATATAAATATTTCCAAATTATATACATGTTTTGCAATAAAAACATTTTTTCTTTACCTCATAAAATTCCCAGTTAGGAATACGTCCGTTGCCACTTTGTTTGGATGCATCCTTAATTTTTTTATACCTCCTCTTCAAGCTGTCCATTTTTGAAGAAATCTGTCCCCAAGAGAATGTATATCCCTTTGATCTCATTATTTTGGCAATTTCTTCCCAATAAAATCTATGGGCCCTCTTCCCAGACTTAAAAAGACTTTCTTTCTCACTATATTCGTGCAATAGCAAAAAAGTCGCTGCTGAGTTCCACTTCGCTCCACCTAAGAGGACCAGAAACAAAATAAAATACTCTCTTTGAGAAAAGATATTAATACTATGAAGAGATCACAAACAACACAGATTTATACCATCTATGCCTGATCAAAGATTTTCAAAAGTACATACCTTCTTTGGTTGATTCATCATCTCCCTCCGTTTCCTCCTCTTGCTTTTCTTTATCTTCGCTTATATTATCAGAGATCTGGGTCTGGACAGTGTCATGTGTTCTTCTTAATGCAGCATTTGCTATACGTTTAGCAAACTTGAGATCTGTATAAAAATAAGATTCATATAGACACATATATACATTTAATATTTATAGGAAATCAAAATTTTTCCAGAGTAAAGCAAGAAACTTTGATAGATATGCTTAATTAAGAGTTAATTTTTTAGTAAATATATGAGATTTTGAGGGATATCACTATCACTTTCACTTACCATTTACTACTCTTGTAGCATCTTCAGCAGTTACAAATACTATTACATATTTTCACCTTCTGAACTCTGAAGATGTAATTCTATCATACTTTCTGACATGATGGAATATTAATATTTTTTATAATTACTGTAATCAATACTGTACTCAATAAAAATAATCAACTGCACTCCTATAGTTTACTTTCTTCATTAGTCGACATTTGCTTTCACGTTCACTTGTTCGTCGATCGTTCATCTTTGCGTCAATTCCGCGCCAAATGCCTCTGTCGTCTGCTTTTACTGACGCTGTCTCACCTCTCGCGCTTCAGTGGCTGCGTTTCGTTATTCACTCGCAGTACTGGCAGCACTGTAAATCCGTTCCAATATACGCGGCAGTAAGCTGTCAAAGCGTTTTCGTGTTCATGTGACGTCATAGATTTTGTCGTCACTTCCTACTTTCATTACTGCGGCTCGCGAGGTGAGGCATTCGCAGTAAGAACATGGCGGCTATGGCGGCACCTTTGGAGAATAATTGGTCCTTACCTATGTGAACCTGGCACCCAACTTTCAAAAAATTAATTTTTTACGGAAAACGTTAGCATTTTGTTTGTAGTTGTTTGTAGTAACAAAAATTTTGTTTGTATAGTTTAATACATTAAAAATTATAAAAATTTTAAAAATTACTCGCACCTTACTTTGAAATATCTCAAAGTCGAAAATTGTTTGTAGTTGTTTGTAGTGCTTTTCTTTTCGTTTGTAGTTGCACCGTTCAAAAGTTATTATGTTTTTGCAATAAACAAAAAGTGTAACTTTGCCAATTTTGGAGATATCTCAAATCCGCTTGCGCCATCTTCTTCAGAATCGTTTGTAGTTGTTTGTAGTGCTTTTCTTTTCGTTTGTATAATAGTTGCACCGTTTAAAAGTTATTATATTTTTGCAATAAACAAAAAGAGTAACTTTGCCAATTTTGAAGATATCTCAAATCCGCTTGCGCCATCTTCTTCAGAATCGTTTGTAGTGCTTTTTTTGTTTATAGTTGCACCATTCAAAAGTTATATTTTTGCAATAAACAAAAAATGTAATTTTGCCAATTTTGAAGATATCTCAAATCCGCTTGCGCCATCTTCTTCAGAATCGTTTGTAGTTGTTTCTAATGCTTTTCTTTTCGTTTGTAGTTGCACCGTTCAAAAGTTATTATATTTTTGCAATAAACAAAAAGTGTAACTTTGCCAATTTTGGAGATATTTTAAACGAAACGAGAGAAAACCATTACAAACAACTACAAACAATTCTGAAGAAGATGGTGCAAGCGGATTTGAGATATCTCCAAAACTGGCAAAGTCTTTTTGTTTATTGCAAAAATATAATAACTTTTGAACGGTGCAACTACAAACGAAAAGAAAAGCACTACAAACAACTACAAACGATTCTGAAGAAGATGGCGCAGACGGATTTGAGATATCTTCAAAATTGGCAAAGTTACACTTTTTGTTTATCTATATATATAAAAAAGAATGTATGTATGTATGTATGTATGTCCTTTATGCCTGCCCAAACCCCTGAACCGAATTTTTACCAAAAGTATATGAAATAGGGGTAGAATTTTCCGGGGAGTGTTATAGGGTGTATAGTTTTTCGTTACCGATTTTCTGGAAACCGGTTTTTTTAATTTCTTTAATTTTTTAAGAAATAATTGACCGAATTTTAAAGAATTGTATATAAAATAGGGGTAGAATTACCTGGGGAGTGCTATAAAGTGTATAATTTTTTGTTACCAATTTTTTTGGAAGACGGTTCTTAAATTTTTTCAATTTTTCGGGAATTTATTGACCGAATCTTAAAGAATTGTATATAAAACAGGGGTAGAATTTTCCGGGGAGTGTTACAAACTGTATAATTTGTATAGCCGATCTTTTTGGAAACCGGTTTTTTTAATTTTTTAAATTTTTCGGGAAATAATTGATTGAAATATATGAAATAGGCTAGAGACCCTCTAACAGAGTCTGGCCATAGGGACAGCCAGTTTTGATTGGTCCGTCAGTTTTTGTCAACTCCCGCTCATATTTGAATCACTCTAACCTTACCATTAAGATAAACATTGTATTTCAGCAACATAAATGAAAAATAAACGTTGTAGAAGAACTAAATATTATATACTTTTTATTTATAACATTATAACATTAAAGTAATATATATAATAATACATAAATTATATTATCCAATAATATAATAACTAAAAAATTCTTTGTATTTAATGTTTGCTCGGTTATACATAAAAAATAGTAAAATGAAAAAGAAAATAAATACGCAAAACATTTTTTATATTAAGTATACCTTTGATATAACACATTCTTTGGTTATGGTAAAATATTATATCGTAATTCTTTGGTATCATATCACATTAAAATATAACGAAAATCAAATATTTTGAAAATCAAATATTACGAAGTTAAAGCGTGCATCGCCATTGATTTGCTATCATATCGATTGCGTACAGTAGTTTTTTTATTAGAAATTTTTAGTCTGAACGCTGCAAATCTTTTTATGATTTTTAAATATAAATTATGACAATTTAAGATATGATCAGCATTGACTTTTGCAAATTGTTCACTTAGAAATAATGTCCATTGCGTGTCTTAATACACATGTTCTCCGGGCGAAGCCCGGCGGGGCATGCTAGTTGCAAAATATAATAACTTTTGAACGGTGCAACTACAAACAAAAAGAAAAGCACTACAAACAACTACAAATGATTCTGAAGAAGATGACGCAAGCAGATTTGAAATATCTCGACAAATGACAAAGTTAGGTTTTATTTATTTTTTTAAATTGTTGTAACTTTTAAACGGTTCAACTACAAACGAAACAAAAAGCACTACAAACAACTACAAACGATTCTAAAGAAGATGGCACAAACGGACTTGAGATATCTCAAAGTGGGGTGCAAGTAATTTTTATAATTTTTATAATTTTTAATGTATTAAACTACAAACAAAATTTTTGTTACTGCAAACAAAATGCTAACGTTTTCCGTAAAAAAATTAATTTTTCGGAAGTTGGGTGCCAGGTTCACATAGGTTTGGTTCTTGTGGACCTGGAATAAGGCAACAAACAAGAAATATACAGTAATTGTTAGTCACAAAGATGCGGAAAAAGCCCGAAAAGGTTACTAAATTAATATAATTAATATAATAATAAATAATTTCAATATTTTCATAAATCTGAAAATTGTTATTTATTTTATAGACATGACTTTTCCAACATTATTGTTTAAGTACAAAAATTTTTTCTATATATTTAGAATAGGTGGTTCTATCGTCGTGTCACGTCGTGTCTCTTATAGGTTAAGATAGGTTATATTTTTTTCTTATACATAACAAAAGAGCAGTACTGCGGATATCGTTCCGTTATTGCAGCGTTATATGCGGTAAAAGCAACAGAAGTAATTACGGAACGCTTCTGCAGTTCTACTCAATGACGTCATATCGTCAGTACTTACAGTAAATATCGAAACGCACCCAGTATCGCCAGCAGATTTCTAACCTCGCAGCAGGCTATTAATGACGTCATGAGTGACGTCACTGACGATGCTGAACAGTACTGGTAGCAGTTTTCGGAACGATTTTCAGTACTGGCAGTACTGTCAGTGAATTTCGGAACGCACCCTTGGAAGTGCATGAGGTATTCCACTGCTCTTTTACCTCTTTGATCTGTATTCACAATGACATCAATGACATGAATGACATCAAGCATCTGCAAACAATTTTATAGTTAGTTTGAACTGCGAGTTTCCGTACGATGACAAAAATTACTTATATCTACTTGTACACATACAATATAAGATTATTTCTATATTTCATAAATCTGTAATTTGACGTAATTGTTCAAAATACAACTTTAGGTTACCTCTACTTTTACAATCTATATTTCTTACATATTGTAACTTACCTATATATTTTGCACGAGAAATGTAGCCATAAAGTATTAGGCACAAGCAAATCTGATAAATATAAATTGAAAATATAGTTTATTCGGACAAATGCGTTCCAAAACCATCACATATTCTACGTCTCACCCCCACTCTCCGGCAGCTAAACGATATACAGTTTTTCGCTTTTTTTAGCAAAACCGTGATCTAACAAACGTTTTAATTAGTATATTCGGAACTAACAAACGATTCCGCATCGATTGACCACGGTTTGAACCGAAAATTGTAAAGAATTCTATATTTACCGGCTAAATTAACACTAAAAATTATTTTCGTGATTACGTAAAAACTATTAACTAAAAACGTTCTAATTAGTCTAACAATCAATAACAAACGACTAACAATCGATTCGTAAAAAAAAATGTCATAAGTCGAAATTGTCCGGCTAACTTCTAGGAGGTGAAAAATCAATAGTGCGCGCGTCAGTGTACAGTGTGTTGTACCACACCATACGTTCGCATACGGTCGCTCTTGTATTTTAGCCCCTGATTGGAAAATTACGCGAACGAACTCCAGCGGATTCTTTACCTGTGCCGTATACAGCACCCTACCCATGAAATCCCTTGTGAATTATAAGCGTTATGCAAACGGCAAATATTTATCAAGACATTTACAGATAGAGGTAGTGTCGTCTATTACCACGCAATAAAGTGGAAGGTGAGTTTTCTGTTTACACTTATGCACATGCATCATACACGTCGCAAATCCGGTGTTCACGAAGCGTATTGTTGCGACTACCAATCCAAGTCGTTGTGATAAATGTCGATAAAGAATAATGTCGATTTTAAAACGATGAATATTCAACGTATTAAAAATGTATACTGTAATGTATTTGCATGAGTACACGCGCTCCATCATGTTCACGTGCGTGTGTCGTGATAAGAGAGCGACAAGGGCCTGTGTGCCGACGCGATCGACAGTCCTCCCCGAGCCAGTCTCGAGTAAGCTCTGAGGTATACGTGTGTTCTCGAGCGACGTGACTCACATATATCACACTCTAATATTTGTACTTAAGTAAGTCATAATTAAACTGTTCTTTTAATATGACGACACTTCATTGCCACCTCACCCCGGAACATGACAATTTGGCGACGAGGTTTTCTTAGTGAACCCAAGGCAGAAGTGTACTCGTGTGTGATAAAGGAAAGCGCGTAAGTTATAACGCTTGAGAAAAATATAGACTCTGATTCTAATTAAAGTGAACGCGTAATGGTACAGTACTCGAAAGACGCGTGTATTCGAACGGAGTAGTACGAAACATGGTATAGCGAAAAGTGCTCGGCAAATCGCATATACTGAAATAAGTGAACAATAGTGCCACTATAATTATTATTTGGTATTCGAATGTCGACTAACAAACCCGTGGACATTGACTATACGGGAACTGCGTGGATCCAGACGATTAATAAGCAACAATTAATCGACCGCCTAGCGCATTTAGGATTGGAATTCGACGCAAATAGTGGCATCGACGCGCTGCGAAATATTCTAAGGAAACATATCCAGCGTGTAAACCAAGAGGAGAGAGCTAACGAGACAAAAACAGTACACACAATGGCTGAACACAATTCCAGTTCTTCGAAATTAGAATTCATTCTAGGCAAAGACGATTGGGAGATTTACACAGAGAGATTGGAATTATATTTCCTTGCAAACGACGTGAAGAATGAAAAGAAAGTCCCCATATTATTAACGAAAATAAATCCCGAAACATATAAGTTGGCGAGAGATTTATGTGCACCGGATAAGCCTGGCGCAAAAACATACGACCAATTAGTTAAGCTTATCAAAGACCATCTAAACCCAAAGCCATCAGAAACAATGGAAAGGTATAAGTTTAACCAAGCGCAGCAAGCGGCGACAGAATCGGTGGCGGACTTTGTTGCACGTTTAAAACATTTATCGCGTAGTCAAGTGACCTTCCGGTAGCAATTATTTTGTTGACCTTATCTTTAAATGTTTCCACAAAATTCTCCGCTGCACCATTTGTCGCAGGGTGGTGCGGGGCGCTGAAACTATGCTTAATTCCGTTACGCCTTGCAAAATCTTGGAACTCTTGGCAAGTATACTGAGTTCCATTATCGGTTACCAAATGTCGCGGTAATCCGTGTCTGACGAGTACCTTTTTGAATTCCTCGATAACTTTTGGAGCCTGTGTACATTTTTGCATATTTATTATCTCTGGCCACTTCGAGTGAGCATCAATAATTAACATAAACATTTGTCCGTGAAAAGGACCTAGAAAATCTGAATGTACCCTGCTCCAAAATTTATCGGGATATGGCCACGGGTTTAACGGTACGCTCGGCGGGGCTTTCCTCTCTCTCACGCATGCTGTACACGTCGCGATCATTTGTTCGATCTCTTTGTCGATGTCCGGCCACCACACGTATGATCGTGCAATCATTTTTGTCTTCACGATGCCAAAGTGCGATGCATGTAGCTCGCGAAGGACACTTTGTTGTAACTTTTCCGGCACTATCACTCTGTATCCCCACAATAAACAACCCTTTTCCACCGTTAACTCGTCGTGCTTTGCATACAGTTTCTGTTCATACTCGTTCAATGCATCTACCCTAGGCCATACGTCATTTACGTATCGTAGTACTTTGCTTAATACTTTGTCACGCTTCGTTTCTCTTGCAATCTCCGCCGCATTTAGAGTTTCGAGTGCTTCCTCTACATAATTAATTGCAATGAACTCGTTATCAAAGATAGGAGTTTTGTCATCGACAGGGAGTCTAGATAACGCGTCACAATTTCCGTTGCTTCCTGACCGTATATATTCGATGTCGTAAGAAAATCTTGACAGAAAATAAGCCCACCTTTGAAGTCTGCTTGCCACTGTCAGTGGAATCTCCTGTCTTGGACCGAAAATGTAGATTAAAGGCTTATGATCTGTTCTCAAAATAATTTTCTTCCCGTAGATATAATTATAAAATTTTTTAAAACCGAATACAATAGCGCTAGCCTCCTTGTCGATTATTGCTCTATTTAATTCCGAATCTGGTATAACTTTTGATGCGTATGCAATCGGCCTTTCCGCTTTATTTTTATATCTATGCGACAATATCGCCGATAAACCGTATGCCGATGCATCGCAAGCGAGTATTATGTCTTCATCCGGGTCAAAATGCGCAAGTACTTTAGGTGACGTTAACTCTGCTTTCACCCACTTAAAAGCATTTTCGCAATCTTTCGTCCATTCAAATGTCGCTTTTTTTGCACACTCGTAAAGTGGTTTTAATTCTCGCGCCCTATTCGGTAAAAATCGCCCGTAGTAGGTAATTAAACCGATGAATGAGTCTAATTGTTTCTTATTTACCGGAGTGGGTGCGTTAATCATAGCTTTTACCTTTGTAACTGACTTATGCAAACCATTCTTATCTATAACAAATCCTAGTATATCTAATCGATCTTTAAAAAACTCACATTTCTTGAAGGAGACTTTAAAACCACTTTCCTCGAGACGTGTGAATACCATGTTAAGAGCTCGCAAATGCTCTTCATCGTTTGCACTTGTGCAATAAATATTGTCGAGGTACGCTATTACGCCGTCGATACCTGCGAGACATTGTTCGATTTTTCTTTGAAAATCGCCCGGACCCGATGCTATCCCCTCGGTCATTTTCGTATACTTATATAGACCCTTATGTGTTATTATCGTTAAATAGTCTTGGCTTGACTCGTCTACAGGGATTTGCATATAAGCATGTTCTAAATCTATCTGAGAAAATTTCTCTCCTTTTCTAAGTGCCATAAAAATTTCATCGATCAAAGGTAATGGATGACGATCCATTACTAAGCATGGATTCACCGTAAGTTTGAAGTTACCGCAAATCCTTACTGCTCCGTTTGCCTTTATTACACAATGGGAGTGGCCCAGTCACTCACATCGACCTTTTTTAGATGACCCAGTGACTCTAATCTTTTAATTTCGGCCTCAACTTTTTCAGTTAACGCGAATGGCAAGTGTCTAGCCTTAAGAGCTCTGGGCTCTGAATCTTTTCGTAATACTAATTTTAGAACACCCTTATTATACAATCCGGGACCTGGACCAAAAAGCTTAGGGAATTTACTTGGAAATTCTCGCGCGATACAATTCAAATCAATTTTATTACAGTTCAACGTCTCGTTTACAGCTGATTTCCATGTTAATGGCCATAAAGAAAAGGCTTGCAGCCACTGTCTGCCAATTAATGTTGGTCCCGCTCCCTTCATAATTACCATTTTTAACTGTTGAATTTCCTTCTTACCGATTTTAACTTTTAAATTTGTTGCAATTCCTACATGTTTCAAGGAAACTTTTCCGTAAGCTTTTAAGTTTGTGTCCATCGTTTGAATTCGAATACCCGGAAAATATTTATTTTGAACTTCTTCCGAAATTATCGTCGCGTACGTTCCCGTATCAACTTCCATATCTATCGCAACGTCGTTTACAAATACGTTTACATACATAGGTTCTGCTCGAATACCGTCGTATACACTGTTTACGTTACCGACCCTTGAAATGTTGTCGTCTTCTTCTGCGAAATAGAAGTCGTGCGCCGTTTCCTCCTCTCGGTGATCCTCCGTTGCGGGCTGCACATGTTGGACTTCAGTCTTCTTCGCCCTACACATCGCTTCAAGGTGTCCTTTCTTCTTGCAGGCGCGGCAGGTCTGGTATCGGTGGAAACAATCTCGTGCCATGTGGTTCGCGCCCCCACAGCAGTAGCAACTGGGTGCTTGGCGATTCGTGCTCTGATTAGACGAGGGTGATGACTTCAATGCGTTATTGTTGTTGTAGGTTTTGCCTCGTCCCCCTCGTCCGCGATTGTTCGACCGACCTCTCCTTCCTTGTTGCTGTCGTTGCTGCCTAGACTTCTGCGTCCAGTTTACCAAATTCGTATTTGCCGCTGCTTCCGTGTTCGTCTTCTCCGTTACCGTTGCATCCTTTTCGGCTGCTACCATGGCTAGTGCAATTTTATAGGCATTCTCGTATTTTAAGTCGGTTTCGCTCAATAGTTTCTTCTTCGTTGCATGGTCCCTTAACTCACAAACAAGTCGATCTCGTATTACTACGTTTGCGTCCGTGAAATTGCAGTTTAGCGATAAATGTTTTAAACGTGCAACAAAGTCCGCCACCGATTCTGTCGCCGCTTGCTGCGCTTGGTTAAACTTATACCTTTCCATTGTTTCTGATGGCTTTGGGTTTAGATGGTCTTTGATAAGCTTAACTAATTGGTCGTATGTTTTTGCGCCAGGCTTATCCGGTGCACATAAATCTCTCGCCAACTTATATGTTTCGGGATTTATTTTCGTTAATAATATGGGGATTACCGCGACATTTGGTAACCGATAATGGAACTCAGTATACTTGCCAAGAGTTCCAAGATTTTGCAAGGCGTAACGGAATTAAGCATAGTTTCAGCGCCCCGCACCACCCTGCGACAAATGGTGCAGCGGAGAATTTTGTGGAAACATTTAAAGATAAGGTCAACAAAATAATTGCTACCGGAAGGTCACTTGACTACGCGATAAATTTATTCCTGTTTGATTACCGTACTACGGAGCATTGCACGACTGGCAGAACCCCGGCATACTTGGTTTATAAAAGAGAACTGAGAACGCGTTTCGATTTATTAAAACCAGACGTTGCTGGCGACGTGTACGATAAGCAAATGGCTCAGTCAGTTGCAAAACGAGGCAGTCGAAATGTCGAGTTCCAAGTTGGAGAATCTGTAATGGTCGATGACTTTAGCGTGCGCAATAAGAAGCGCATCCGGGGACGAATAGTACAAAAGTTGTCCCCGGTAACGTTTAAGGTAGAGGTCGAGGGAGGAAATACTTGGAAGCGACACGTCGACCAAATCATTAAATTCCCGGAGACAAATAATCGGGTAACGCGTCCAATATCGACTAATGTTAACGGGACGATCGAGAAACCGGAAGTTGTATTACGGCGCTCAGAAAGGCTCAAACTTAAGAAGGAGGAATTGTAATGTATTTGCATGAGTACACGCGCTCCATCATGTTCACGTGCGTGTGTCGTGATAAGAGAGCGACAAGGGCCTGTGTGCCGACGCGATCGACAGTCCTCCCCGAGCCAGTCTCGAGTAAGCTCTGAGGTATACGTGTGTTCTCGAGCGACGTGACTCACATATATCACACTCTAATATTTGTACTTAAGTAAGTCATAATTAAACTGTTCTTTTAATATGACGACACTTCATTGCCACCTCACCCCGGAACATGACATATACATGTATCGAAAAAGCATAATACATGTGTATCTTCCTCTTTGTGTTGAATTGGTTATTATTATTATTATTATTATTATTATTATTATTATTATAGAGGAGAAAGTATGGTAATATGAAACCCTACTTTGTTTTTAGGCGATTTCTTGTAAACTACAAGCTCAATTTTTTCGTTTCTGATATGCTTAGGTTCCTTATTCTATTGGCAACCCATTTCTAACATTCGATTTATAATTCTCCACTTACAAGAAAAGATTATCGAAAAATGAACAATTAGTAAGTCATAAGTCGCATCATAATATGCTGGTAATATGGACCCCACTATTTTTTTGGATGCGTAAAGTAAAAAAAGTTCACAAAACGCTTTTCAAAAAAATAATGTATTTAAAAAAGTTATTGTAAAAAAAATAGGGGAGACCGGGGCTAAGCCGACAACGGGGCGAACTTGACACTAGGCTTTTTGCCAATTTAAATCTATCGTAGAAACTTGCCTTTGCTACTGTAAATGCGTCTTTATGTGCCAGTATTATCAACGGAATTTGGTAACATTCTGAGTTATAGTGTAATTTTTAACGCGACATAAGTGTTTTTGATAGTGAAAAGTAATTTTTCTGATCTCTCGAAAATGTCTACTCTTTCATCGAGCTTTACTCTTGCGAATCTACCGATAAGTGATTTTGATGGGAAATTCGATGCTTTATACGAATCCAATAATAATTTTTGCATTTTTTCAAAATTTTTATATTTTTGGAGTAACAAAAGTAAAAAACGACGTTCGGGGCGAAGTCAACACCACGCCGTTTCGTCGGCTCCCAGTAACAAACGATGCTTTGCAGCCGTATATGGCTCATGACAAATGTATGCGCACGTCCGATCGCGAGTTTACCTGCATTAATTGTTTTTCAGACATGAGTTTAGATGAAGATAATTGAAAGTTCAACAATTTTTGTTCTCATTATTTCAAATGATGTTCTAGCTACTTTATTCCGAATTTTTGTACTTTTTAAATACACAATAAACAATGTATTTTCATTTTCAGACAGTAAAAAATAAGTTCCAGATCAAATTGTGTCGATCAGACAAAGTGTTGAGTTTGCCCCGGCGGGGTGTCGAGTTTGCCCCGTCATTTTTTAATTCGAAAATTTGTCTTCGCGTCACTTTTCCTTTCCTGGCGGCAAAACAAAGCGACGTACAGCAAAACTTCCTGAATCAATTTTGTACCTGAAGAAACACTCTTTAAATATATACCATTGAATTTGCCTAAAAATTATAATTAAACATTAAAAATTGCCTTTGAAAAAATAGTGTTGGCTTAGCCCCGGTCTCCCCTACATATTAAAAAATAAAAAAAAATTATATAATAAAAAAAATAATTTAAAAAGAAAAAATTTATTTTTTTTCGTCTGTCGACATAAATCATACATGTATTCTTCTTTTTCTGCTCTTGCACATTCATTGTGAGTCCAGAAAGTATATACATTGAATCCACAGACATTGACCTAGCACCTTGGAGGTCCATAATACAAACGTTTACCATCTTGAAAAACAATAGCAATTAGTGCAGTTACAGCAAAATGAAAAGAAATGGAAATGTTAGATAACATCATACTTTAAATGTCTGACTATAAACGTTAACTTTTAATCATATATATAGTTACAAATAAACAAAGTTTTACCTACCTTTTAAACGTTCGGAAATCGACAAAAAAGAAATATGTTTTTTACTTTATTATTATTGCCAACTAATGAATCTGTCATTCTTATGGCCTAAAGGGCAACTTAATAAACAAGTTTTAGCTGTCACTTATAGAGTGCAACCCAAAGTTTTTAAGATATTTGAGGGGTTCCATTATCAGCAAGATTTCATATTATCTATCACCTTCTCCTCTATTGTGCAAACAAATTAAATAAAATTTAATTTACCCTCATTCTTTTCACTAGATAAAGAACTTTGAAGGTAAAACGAGATATTTCATCAATTTAGGCGATTAGGTATATATATACCTCCAGTTCATATAATAAAGTGTTCTCGATATAAACGTTAATGTAAAGCGGAAACAATACGATCTTTTTCACGTCTGCCGATGACACATAAATTGCTGTACCTTAAATCATTTTTCTTCTTTTTAAATGTTTTCATGATCTATTCTTGAAGAATTATATATAGATATACGTTCCATCAATATCTAGAAATAGTTTTATGGAATTTTATATATACAGCATTTTCTTACAACCAATATATTGAATTTATTATATAGGTATAATTAATTACACAGGCACACAAAAAAATAAAAGTGGTCTGTACTTTTGACCAGACCCACCTATCTTTATGTATTTTGACGCGCTGAATCCGAATCTGAAGTCCATTTAGCCCAAACACCCTCAAAATTTCGAGTAAATCGCAAAAAATAGCTAAAAATAGCCAAAAATCACGTTAACGAGTGCGAGAAAATTCGGAAAAATTTGTTCTGACCCAGATCAAGTGTGTTTCTTTTGTATTTTAATGCGCTGATTCCGAATCTGAAGTCTGTTGAGCTCCATTACTAAAAAATTTGGCAAAATCACAAATAAAAAAAAATTGAAATTCGTGAATAGTAAAAAATCCATTAAAAAAATGTCATGGATATGAATTACTTCAGAACAAATTGTACGGAATCAGGTTTACTTTGATGTTCTTCTTATACTGTTCTTCTATTGTAACGAACTCTTTTCTCTTCGAATGACCTATGCAGTGGGTTTCTTTTTCTCTTCTTCCCATTCTGATTCGTTTCTCTCTTTAGTGTCCAACAGTAATCTGCCATCATGTTGATATCCCATCTTCCTTGGTATCGATTTTCCATTTCATGTATATCTTGATGGAATCGTTCTCCTTGTTCTTCACTGTAGTCTCCAAGGTTTTCAGGAAAGTAGTTAAGATGAGAATGTAGGAAGTGCAATTTGAGATTCATCAAGCAACCTAACTTTTTAAAATTTTTCAACAACTCTTCAACCAAATTCTGGTAATCCTCACTCTTCTCATTTCCTAAAAAGTTCTGAGATACATTCCTGAAACTTTGCCACGCTGCTTTTTCAGTGTCATTCATCTGTGTAATGAAATTTTCGTCTCGAAAAAGAGTTCGAATTTGAGGACCATCAAAGATACCCTCTTTCAATTTCGCATCACTTATCGCGGGAAACTTCTTTCCTAAGTATTGAAAACAGTCACCATCTTTATTCAAAGCTTTGACAAACTGCTTCATAAGACCAAGCTTGATATGAAGAGGTGGTAGCAGAATTTTCGAAGGATCAATCAATGGTCTGCGTATGATGTTCCTTGATCCTGGATGAAACTCCGTTCTCTTTGGCCATTCTTTCTGAATATAGTGATTTACCCTGTTCCTACTATCCCATAAACACAAGAAGCAGGGATTTTTTGTGAACCCTGATTGTTGGCCTAGGATCATAGTTAAAATTTTCAGATCACCGCAAACTTTCCATTGATGTTTCAAATACTTTATTTTCTCCAATACTATCTGCAAATTCTCGTAAGTCTCTTTGAGCTTCGTTGAGTGAGCTATTGGATCAAGGAACATCATACGCAGACCATTGATTGATCCTTCGAAAATTCTGCTACCACCTCTTCATATCAAGCTTGGTCTTATGAAGCAGTTTGTCAAAGCTTTGAATAAAGATGGTGACTGTTTTCAATACTTAGGAAAGAAGTTTCCCGCGATAAGTGATGCGAAATTGAAAGAGGGTATCTTTGATGGTCCTCAAATTCGAACTCTTTTTCGAGACGAAAATTTCATTACACAGATGAATGACACTGAAAAAGCAGCGTGGCAAAGTTTCAGGAATGTATCTCAGAACTTTTTAGGAAATGAGAAGAGTGAGGATTACCAGAATTTGGTTGAAGAGTTGTTGAAAAATTTTAAAAAGTTAGGTTGCTTGATGAATCTCAAATTGCACTTCCTACATTCTCATCTTAACTACTTTCCTGAAAACCTTGGAGACTACAGTGAAGAACAAGGAGAACGATTCCATCAAGATATACATGAAATGGAAAATCGATACCAAGGAAGATGGGATATCAACATGATGGCAGATTACTGTTGGACACTAAAGAGAGAAACGAATCAGAATGGGAAGAAGAGAAAAAGAAACCCACTGCATAGGTCATTCGAAGAGAAAAGAGTTCGTTACAATAGAAGAACAGTATAAGAAGAACATCAAAGTAAACCTGATTCCGTACAATTTGTTCTGAAGTAATTCATATCCATGACATTTTTTAAATGGATTTTTTACTATTCACGAATTTCAATTTTTTTTTATTTGTGATTTTGCCAAATTTTTTAGTAATGGAGCTCAACAGACTTCAGATTCGGAATCAGCGCATTAAAATACAAAAGAAACACACTTGATCTGGGTCAGAACAAATTTTTCCGAATTTTCTCGCACTCGTTAACGTGATTTTTGGCTATTTTTAGCTATTTTTTGCGATTTACTCGAAATTTTGAGGGTGTTTGGGCTAAATGGACTTCAGATTCGGATTCAGCGCGTCAAAATACATAAAGATAGGTGGGTCTGGTCAAAAGTACAGACCACTTTTATTTTTTTGTGTGCCTGTGTTATTATAGGTGTTATTATTATATAGGTATAATTAATTTTATATAATTTATATATAATTTTTCCGAAGTTCTAAAAAAAATTGTACTTCCCTGGTGAAAAAATTTCTCACATTCTTCTCATATTTTCTCATATTTCTCATATTTTCTCATATTTCTCATATTTTCTCAGAAATTTTGCAAGAATTGGGACTTAAGAAAAATTCTGACAAAATATATAAAATTTCTCAGATACTTTCAGAAATAATTGGATGAAGATTTTCGGAATATTTCAGTATCCGTATGTATGAAAATTTCTGATAATTTGCACAGATTTTCTCATATTTATTCAGATTTCTACAAAGATATATTAACGAAAATTATTCTTATTTTATCTGAGTTTTTCTGAAACGCGTTCCAATTCGTATAAAAAATCTAAAAAATTCTGAAAAAATCTGAAAATTTTTATAGAAATTCTGAATCTATTTTTTCACTAGGGTCTGAAAAAATTGAAAGGAAAAATATATATTAATAATATAAAGAAATAAGTAGTATATAAAAATCAAATGGTATGTTGTATTATTAAATTTTTTTACTGTGAAATAAAAGAGATATCGCATAATTGGGACAGTTACAGTACAGGATAAGGCGTTCCTGAAGATGATGGATGGAGCCGGATTGGGATACTCATATCACCTCCCATCCGCCGGTTGGAATCTCAAAATCAGAAATGCATTGTCGCAGTTCAGTGATCTTTTTAGCGAATTTAACAAGTATATCGCACCGGCTTATCATCATGACCGCTGCGAAAGGTACGTAGGAAGATCATTCAAAAAACAGAGATAATGAAAAAGCCGCAAGACTTTAAGTAAAAACTGCTTCATTAAATATTTTATTAAAAGCATCATATCTCAATTCTAATTTGTTTTTTTTTTATTAATAAATATATAGGAGCCATAAGAAAAAAAGCAAACGGATTTCTTTCAATTAATCTGACATAATATTCATAATAACATTTATTTTTATATCATAGAATGTTGCTATGCCTTTTTCCGTTACTAATATATTCACTGCAATTTGCGCATATATTTGCATATATATGATAATTGTGTACGTGCGTGTGTGTTATTAATTTAAACTCTCATGTATTTATCACACAGATCTGTACAAATGCGCTTATACTCGATGCACAAGAGGGAATTTGTCGTGGTGTTTGTTGCTTTTTTTGCGTGTTTCGGATTAGCGATTTTTATTGGCCTGGCCGGTGAGTATCAGCAATAATTTTCTAATTATTTTGAAGTAAAAAAATTCAAATGTCAACAACACTAGTGCTATTAACCTCAAACATATTAAAATATATCATATTGCATTAACGCTTTTAAAGGACCACCTATAACGTCGACCAGCAAACAGAAAGCGCATTTAAACGACAGCGAGATGGCCACTGGTCCATTCATTATGAAGACACCTCTATTGTCTACATATAGCCAACAATTATGGGTCATTGCTAAGCTATCGACATCGAATAATGACGGTAACGTGCGTCTGTGAAGTTGGCACGAGTCTATGAATTTAAAAAAATATATTAAGAGTTCTAATAGCACTGTCCCATAGTGCTACAGTTTCCGATAAACATTTAAAAGAGTTCCTTCCGCATTCCTTGTATTAAAAAGTCGAAATTGAAAAAATGTGCTAACTTCATGAATCTAGCTAGCCCAGTCAAATTAGATTATTTTTGGGCGTTTGAATGAAAAAATTGCCGGCAAGCTGGAAATTGGTATACATGTTCATTTTAGTGTTCTTTTAAACATACTAAAAGTCCTCATACATAGAGCGTGAGCCGGCTGCGCCATCTTGAAAAAAAGAATACAAAAATGGGTTTTTTGCGAATAACTCGGAAATTATTAGTTTCACGGGAAAGAACATTCAGAGCGAAAATGTAGCTGATAAAATTCCTCGCAATTTGGTTTTTTGTAGACCTTTGTACGATTATTAGTTCCCGAGATAGATTTTTTTGAAGCATCGGGCAAATGAGGAAAGAGCTGTTTCTTCGAGCGTTTTTTCAAAATATCTCAGTTCTGGCTGTCCGAAAGTAAAAAATGCATACAATAAAAGTGAAAGAGAATTAAATTACCTACAAAATGCATTATTTATGTTATACCGCGCGACTAATATTTCTGGAAATATTACGGTTTAAATGAAATTTTGACTTTCGGAAATTATGAGAATAATACTTCTTTATAATAATAATTTATTGTAAACTTATATTTAATGCGTATTAATATCTAGAACGTATCAATATCTTCTTCAACTTCTTTCCTTACTAATCGTACGTTGAATTCGATGTCTAGGTGTCCCAGGTTGCCGATAACGAGGTCCACATAGTGCGCTCCATAGTTTTCGGTGTCCAGGTGTATTAATACCTTGAATTTGATGTCCACGTGTTCCAGGTTGCCGATGATGGGTTCCAGATAGCGCGCTCCGTAGTTTTCAGTGTCTAGGTGTAATTGTACGTTGAATTCAATGTCTAGGTGTCCCAGGTTGCCGATGACGAGGTCCACATAGTGCGCTTCGTAGTTTTTGGTGTCTAGGTGTATTAATAACTTTAAATCTGAATGTAGGACACGTAGACATCGAATTCGAGGTATTAATACACTTAGACACCGAAAACTACGGAGCGCACTATGTGGACCTCGTCATCGGCAACGTGGGACACCTAGACATCGAATTCAACGTATTATTACACCTGGACACCAAAAACTATGGAGCGCATTATCTGGAACCCATCATCGGCAACCTGAAACACGTGGACATCGAATTCAAGGTATTAATACACCTGGACACCGAAAACTATGGAGCGCACTATGTGGACCTCGTTATCGGCAACCTGGGACACCTAGACATCGAATTCAACGTACGATTACATCTGGACACCGAAAACTATGAAGCACACTATCTGCATCCCTTACTTGCACTGTATGCTCGCCTCTGCATATGAAATAGAAATTTGTTGCGGCTACTTTCGACGCCCTATATCTTGAATACTATTCATCTTAAAAATTTAACCCAAAGACCAACGGCCGCTTACATCATGTATAATGAGATTTGAAACTTACGCCGACCGCAAAAATTTCCAAATAAATTTTTTCGACAATATTTAAATCATTAAAAATTACAGTAAACTGAGGAAAAAAGAGCAACATTATTCTAGCATCTGTTGTTGGTATAATTGTTGGTCACATATTAATGCCGAATATACTGTTTTTCAGGAAGCTTCAAATTTGGTCTGAAGCATTTTGTACGTATCTCTCATAGAAACTGAGAAAATTACAAAAAAGTGTGGCAAACCCCATTTTTTTACAAAAACTCTTAAGAAAGGCATAATTGAAATGACAATTTTTTAAAAACTTTTATTTCAAAACCGGTTTCACTGCAGGATCACATACATATGCATATAAACTTATGAAAGAATGTCGATATTATTTTTTCTAAAGTAATTTTATGTCATGTTTTGTAAAAAAACTATAAACTATTAAGAAATTTTTAACATAAACAAATATTTAAAAGGCTATATCTCTGGAAGTATTCATCACAGAAGGTCAAATAAAAAATCATTTTGAAGATAATTTAATAAACTTCAAGAAACATGTGTATTTAAAAAAAAATAACTCGGAAGTCCGCCATTTTGAGAAGTGTACCTAAAAACCGTTTCTTTTACGGATATCAAAAATATTATTAGTCGTATGCAAATCGGTCAAAAACCAAAATAATGAAAATTTAATAATCTTTCTATTTGATTTTAACAATTTTTTACGTAGGACTATCCATTTCCGACTTATATTGCGAGGAAGTATTTATTTTCATAATTTCCGAAAGTCAAAATTTTATTTAAACCGTAATATTTCCAGAAATATTAGTCGCGCGGTATAACATAAATAATGCATTTTGTAGGTAATTTACATCTCTCTCACTTTCATTGTATGCATTTTTTACTTTCGGACAGCCAAAACTGAGATATTTTGAAAAAACGCTCGAAGAAACAGCTCTTTCCTCATTTGCCCGATGCTTAAAAAAAAAAAATATCTCGGGAACTAATGGTCGTACAAAGTTCTACAAAAAACCAAATTACGAGGAATTGTATCGGCTACATTTTCGCTCTGAATGTTCTTTCCCGTAAAACTAATAATTTCCGAGTTATTTGCAAAAAACCCATTTTTGTACTCTTTTTTTCAAGATAGCACAGCCGGCTCACGTTCTATGTATGGGGACTTTTAGTATGTTTAAAAGAACACTAAAATGAACTTGTATACCAATTTTCAGCTTGCCGGCAATTTTTTTATCCAAAAATCTTAATTTGACTGGGCTAAGCACAATAACTCCCTCACCTCTAAAGTACTAAAACCGCGTTGAATGTTTTTGACAGGAGTTCTCTACAATAGCGTTCTAGATAGATAGAATTTATTTACTTCAGCTTTACAAAATTAGCTAGGAAGGGACTTGGTTTACAATTAAGTCTTATCCTTACTCAATCATCTATACCACGGTTTTACATACAGGTCTGGAGACTATCTCTAATTCTAGTGGTGGGGCATGGCCGCTTATCGAGGATGCATTTAGTTTCTAGCATAGCCACTATTTGTCGCTGTCATTGAAGTCCGCAGATGAACGTAAAGCGGGGAGCACACATTTCTGCACAATGCATAATGCGTTGTGCAGAAGTGTGTGCTCCCCGCTTAATACCCGAGAACACAGTATAAGTAAGAACAGTAGGTTCACTCCGTGTCGAAGCTTTTGTTCTTCGTGGCAAACGTCCGCCATGATGTTGATCGTGCGAGCGTGTTTTATTTTGACCGCTTACTAGAAACCGCTTGATAATTGTATAAGATGTAAAAAAAATATAAGAAATATATATTAATTAAATATTTGAAGCAAAAATGTCACAATACATGCACATAAATAAAAAATACATGCGCATTTTATTTAAATAATAAAAACTTCTTGTGATAATTATATAAGAAATGAAAAAAATATAAGAAATATATTATACATAGATATTAATTAAATATTTGAAGCAAAAATGTCACGACACATTTTATTCATTTTATTTATGTATTAATGTATTAATTTTTTTATGTATTTATTTAATTATTATCTTATTACATAATATTCAAATAGCATATTTTTATTACTGTATTTTATGTATCGGCGCGTATTGTATTTGTATTTATTTAAAAAATTTTTTAAAATAAAATTATAGTGAGTAATAAAAGTGGTTATCGATATGTATTTAAAGATTGTGGGGTCAAAGGAAACTATTCTGATTTCCGAAAGATTCAGAAAGGTACGTATTCATTATAACAAATACATAAATATGTTAAATACATATAAATACATAAATATATCAACACATTAATACATAAATAAATATGCTATTTGTATATTATGTAATAAGATATATAATCAATAAATACATTTGAAATAATTAATACATAAATATATTAATACATTAATATATTTAATGCATTCATGTCTTGATATATTAATGTATTATAATATATTTAGGTATTAATTTTTTTAAATGTATCTATTGATTATGTATCTTATTACATAATATACGAATAGCATATTTATTTATGTATTAATGTGTTAATATATTTATGTATTTATGTGTATTTAACGTATTTATGTATTCATGTATTTGTCATAATGAATACGTATATATCTTTCCGAATCTTTCGGAAATCGGAATAAAGTTTCCTTTGGTCCCACAATCTTTAAATACACATCGATAACCACTTTTATTACTCATTATAATTCTATTTAAACTTTTTTTTTAAATAAATATAAATACAATACAACTGACGCGCCGATGTATCTAACTAAATGAACTGTCAGATGACAGCCGCTATGTTATTGATTGTGCGAATCGCCATATTCATTTACCAACTTCTTAGGGAAGTGAACCTACTGTTCTTACTTATACTGTGCCGAGAACTCGTATAAGTAGCTGAAGCTAGCAGCGGGCGCTAACAGCGAAACGTCTCGCGCAAGAGAGATGTTCAAATGTCATGTGGGTTCCTCGGGGGCACGGTCTAAGCCAGCGGCACACGATGCTATTTTATCTGCTGGATTGCTAGCTGGATTTGCGTGCTTGCTACCTTGTGAGCAACATTGCTGGCAGTGCTGCTGACCGTATTGCTGGCTTGGCGTCAGACGATGCAGGCTTTCGTACTGGCTTTCGTACTGGCATCCAGTAAATAAATATGGAACTGGCCATTATTACGGCAGTACAACGTCGAAAAAAGGCAATTGCATTATTTCTAATTATTGATCAATTACGACGGAACCAACGTCACCGACGTTTGTGGAGTCGACAATGGTTACAGCGACGCGATATGAGTGATAGTGTGCTTACAATGTTATTTGAAGAACTCGGGTAAGTCTAATTTTTCGTGGCATTTACCTTTACTGTCTTATATGTTTTATTTGTATTTCTTAATTGTTTTTTGTATTTCTTGTAGACCTGAAGATCCAAGATCTTTTCAAAATTATGTTTGAATGCAGGAAGTGGTTATGGAGGAATTATTATTTCTCATTACCCCATATATTGAGAAGAAAAATACTGTAATGAGAGAAGCTATTTCTCCTCGAATGAGACTGAGTGCAACCCTCTGATATCTAGCAACAGGCAACTTATTTCAAGATCTCTCATTCTCCACAAGAATTGCTCCAAATACTCTGTCGCAGATTATACCAGAAACATTGCAGGCTATCATTGCAGTCCTTGAAGAAAAAGTCATATCATTTCCATGTAAGCCCGAAGATTGGGAAATTGTTAGTGAGAAATTTCAAACTATGTGGCAGTTCCCTCATTGTATTGGTGCTTTAGATGGCAAGCATATTTTTTTTCGCCCTCCACGGTGTGATGGATCTCAATATCGTAACTATAAAGGGAGAGATAGCATCATTCTTTTGGCCTTAGTAGATGCAGATTATAAATTTATCTTTGTAGACATTGGTAAAAATGGTCGCACTCATGACTCTACAGTGTTCCGCGAAAGTCCATTAGGAATAAAATTAAAACAAAATAATCTGAATTTGCCACAACCGAGCGTTCTGCCTGGCTTTAATTTTAGAATGCCATATGTAATTGTAGGAGATGATGCCTTTCCTTTGCATATAAATTTAATGAAGCCATACCCAGAACGTGGCTTGACACAAGACAGACGAATATTTAATTACAGATTAAGCAGGGCACGAAGAATTTCTGAAAATGCATTTGGCATTCTTGCTAATAGATTCAGAGTTCTCTTAAATCCCATGCCACTCTCTGTAGAAAAGGTAGAGACTGTAACATATGCGTGTGTCCTTCTTCATAATTTTCTTTTGAGTAAAAAAGTGCGATGTTATATTCCTTCTGAATATAGAAGTGGAAATTCAGAAACACTTGAGTCAGAGTTACGCAGTGTGGGCCAACAAGGTGGAAATCGTTCATCTGTTTCAGCTGGAGAAATAAGAGATATGTTTGCCACATACTTTAATACAACTGGTGCTGTTCCATGGCAGTATGTTGCTGTAGAGAGAGGAAATTGTTAATTATGTAACTAAAATTATACTGTATTATTAAATAACTGTAAATAAATGTATAATTTTAAGAAACTAAATTTGTATTTTTGATATTTTATTTTTTTATTTTACAATAAAATTTTGAAACTTTTTATTAACTTAAAACTTAAACTTAAAATTGTAAACTTTGGTAAGTAATCGATAAACCTGTTTAAAATCAGACGCTGACAAATGTGTACCGCTGTCTCAGTGTTTAACAAATTAAAGCATATCTTATAATAATATATAAGCATATCTTAATAATATTTATGCCTCAAAACTAAAAATAAAATTCTGCTTTTAAATAAAAAAATTAATAAAAGGTAATCACAGATATAATACCTTTACATCTACGACACAAACATAGATATAATAAGATGGAACATAGATATATAGATATATAATAAAAACTTAAACTTAAAATTGTGAGCTTTAATAAGTCATCGATATATAAGCATTTGAAATCAGACGTTAAAGCGGAGAACACAGACTTCTGCATAACGCATAAGAAAATGAACCAATCACAGTCCTTCACTTCTATCGTGGAGGTAGAAATAAAGTATTCTGATTGGGTCATTTTCTTATGCGTTATGCAGCAGTCTGTGTTCCCTGCTTAATAAATGTGTACCGCTGTATCAGTGCTTAAAAACTTAAAACATCATAGCATTCATATCTATGTTTCGAAATTAAAAATAAAATTCTGCTTTTATATATAAAAAAAATAATAGGTGTAATCACATATAATATCTATTATTATATCTATGTTTATATCTACGATACAAACATAGATATAAAGCCCGGTGTCCACGATGCTAGAACTGTGTCCGAGTTTCGATTTAAGCCAATGAAACTGCTGCTTTTCTGTAAGAGCTGCAAGTTGATTGGCTTAAACCGAAACTCGGACACAGTTCTAGCATCGTGGACACCGGGCTTAACAAGATAGAACATAGATATATAGATATATAATAATAGATATAAAATTATAATATATAATATAAGAAAAATTAGTTATGTCTTGTACTTTCTGAATTTTTAGTGCTGGCATTTAGAACAGTCTGAACTAATGTATTCATTATTTCAAATTTTAATATATCATTTTTAAAACGTTTCAGCATTGATCCTACAAATGCCATACAGGTATCAACAGGATCCAACATATTATTTGAAAGATTGTTTGTAGACACATCCGGTGATTTTATAATTATAGGTTGCTTCATTGAGTCTGCTAATGACTCAATAGCTCCAGCATAAGTATCTTCAGTACGTGATTTGCATTTCTTTCGAGGTTTTTGAGTTGACGAAAGTGAACTTCGTATGTCACTATTAATTCCTGATGAAGACGATGTAAAATTTGCTGGACTGATAGGAGGAGGTGGACGAGGAATGTTTATTGAACAAGATGTTCTATCAGGAGTCATGGATGTGGTAGCATCAGAACTAGTAGCATCAGAATTAGTGACTGGTAACAATTGGTTATTGGCTGGTACAATTACAACTTCTGATGGTTCTTCAGTGCTAACTGATTTGTTTGTGGCTTTATCAGTAGATTTCTCCATGAAATATTCATCTAACCATTCTTCTTCCATACATTCTTCATTCATTTCAAAATATTCATTAAGAACATTCATTTGAGTAAGTTGTTGAGTCTCTGATGATTCTTTATCCTACAATAAAAAATATAAGTATAAGAAATAAATAATTCCTTATTAATAAAAAGCTTATATAATAAAATATAATAAAATTCTAATAGTTTAGGCCATGGAAATGATTTGTAGTGATTCACAGATTATTTAAATTTTAGTTTAAAAAATATAACATTTTACCTGAGTAGAAGTCAATAGCTTTTCTGCAGAATTTTTCTCTATAAAATTCCTGCTTTTCCGAGGTGTAAAATAAGTTTCTAAGAATTTCAAATAATTAAAGTACCAAAGATTTGGTTTGTACACCTGTAAATATTTAAAAAAAAATTGTAAAAATAAGACAATAAGACATATTTATACAAAATTATTATATAAAGCATTATATAAAATATTAGAAATCATTAGAATTCCAAGAGGTTAGATTCTCATATTTACATCGTCAGTACTAGTTCCAGATTTCACTGATGCTTTCACTTTTGCATTTTCAATATTGAATTGATTCAGCAAATTGTGAAACTTTGCTGCACACTCGCTTTCTGTAATTCCAGGTTTAAAAACTGAGACAGCGGCACATACATTTTTTAACGCTTCATTTCGAACATGCTTATTATGATAATTTGGCGTATTCACCGCATATAAACATGTTTCCTCCTTATAGGCATCTATTAAGCACAAAATAGCTTCTTTAGTCCAATTTTTCTTTTCATTTCCTTTGCGGCTTGTGGTGGACGTCATATTTCTTTCTATTCAACAACCCTTGCGAGAAATTACTTTAACGTAACTTCTTTCACATAACCTTAACCTCAGGCTGTGTCTTGATTGGCTCTCGCAATAAGCCAGCACAGGATCATGCAAGAAAAATAGCACCTGTTCTATCACAGAAATCTAGCAGATCAGTCAGCAGCGTGACCAGCAGACATACAATTTTCTAGCCTAGCAGACAACAAGAGTGCCAGCACAGGCGCACGCAAGTAACCCAGCAGATAAAATAGCATCGTGTGCCGCTGGCTTACATACAGGTCTCTCAACTCGATAGAATTTCAGTGGTGAGGGTGACTCCGATATCGAAGTCATTTTTTGTGGTGTCGCTGCTATCGAGGGATGTCGATTTGAATTGTTTGAAATTGCCTAGTGCTGTCATTGCGTTAAATAGTTTGTCACCGTGCACGCGTTCTATAATTTGACGTGATGACAAAACCGTGCATTGTACCGAAATAGTACGTAAGTAACCGTAGGACATACTAACTGTAGAACACACATAGCTAACTGTAGAACATACTAACACGTCTTACTGTATTGTAGCAGCTTTGTTTAGCAATCATCCCAGTACAATAAGTGATAGCAATAGCAATAGCGATAGCGACAACAACAAAGTTGCTGACAAAGCTTTGTCGGCAATTTTATCGCTGTCGCTATTCGCTATCGCCTATTGTGCAAGGGGCTTAATTTTCTTCGCTTTTTGGTATACATGTTTTGCGTTTGTCAACATACTAACCCGATTATATTGCACATACTTTCATCTTCCGTTTCTAAACTCATTACTATAAATATATATTTACAATATATATTTGTAAATTATGTACATTAAATTATGTACATTTAAATTATTATTTACAATATATTTTTATCGCATTTTGCATACAAAAATAATTTCGTGCAGACCAAGACAAATTATATATATATATATATATATATATATATATATATATATATATATTGCAAATCTATATTTTACGTCACGTATACTATAGATTTTCAGTACTGAAAGTTGCTGACATAGTGAATATCGGAATGCAGCCAATATATAACACGTATGCGCTATGCGTTACTATTGCTCTCTCGCTCTCACAGTACATCCCTCGATTGCAGCGACCTCATACTTTTCGAATTCGCCAAGCGAACCATCCCCACCATACGAGTTGAGAGACCTGTATGTAAGACCGTGCTCGGGGGGTACGAACGTATCGTAGGCTAATTATTATCGGCCACTGGGCTTTTTTGAGATATAATTAATTAATAAAGATTAAATATATCTATGTATATATTTTTAACAATATTCAAACTTTTTTCATCGATTTGATATAACAATGTTTTAATTAATTGTTATTGATTATTTGATAAATAACTGTAGAATAGCAAAGACTGCAAAGAGCGATTCTCTCCAAATTTTTAGGGAATCACGTTCTTGTAATAACAAAATAATTTAACAAGCCTTTGCGACAAAACGCGGTTTCCCTTAATTGTTATTAATTTTTTATTAACAATTTATTCTGTAGCGGTCTTTAAATTATTTGGTGAGAATCGCTCTTTGTTAAAGACTGCTAGAGAATAAATTGTTAATAAAGAATTAATAACAATTAAGAGAAACCGCGCCTTGTCGCAAATACTTGCTAAATTATTTTTTTATTACAAGAACGTAATTCCCTAAAAATTTGAAGAGAATCGCTCTTTGCTGTCGACCGCTAAAGAATAAATTGTTAATAAAAAATTAATAACAATTAAGAGGATCCTGCAGTGACTGGCGAACTTTCTCGATGTCGATAATGTCAACCTTTCTAATTTTGTTTTCCCTATATCTGTCTTTGTCTAACGAAATGACATCTGTCCTTTTTTCGATTGCTCGCCATCTCTCGCAAGATCCGGCAACTACTGTTGCTGCTCTTCTTGTCATTTGCATCCGTATTTGCATTACTAAAATAATTTTTTGATGGATCTTTTTTTGTACGCATTGAATCTTACTTCTACTTGCACGATATTATTCCTACATGTTTTCCCAAGGGCAAATGATAAAAATTATGTATGTATAAACTGCAGAATTTTTGTTTTAAGCAAATATTGTCGTCAGGTGACAGCTGCGTATGTGCCCAAATAAGTAATATTTTTAATTTTTTGGTGTTTTTGATATAAAATCGCGTTTTCTACCCTAGATTTTTGTGCGTACTTTAATTCTAGACCAAAAACTTGCAATTCTGTAAAGCCAATTAAAAGATCCATCGAAAAACGATATTATCGATAAATCATACGGCTGCAGGATCCCTTTAAGAGAAACCGCATCTTGTCGCAAATACTTGCTAAATTATTTTGTTATTACAAGAACGTGATTCCCTAAAAATTTTAAGAGAATCGCTCTTTGCTATATTCTACAGTTATTTATCGAATAATCAATAACAATTAAAACATATTTTTATATCAAATCGATGAAAAAACAGTTTAAATATTGTTAAAAATATATATAATATAGACATATTTAATCTTTATTAATTAATTGTATCTCAAAAAAGCTCAAATAATTATATATAGCTACTACAATACGTTTGTACCCTCCGAGGAACCCACATGACATTATTTGGCCCTGTCCGCGAGACGTTAAAATGCTTGATGATAAAATCCCACAATAAATTCGAAGTCAATCATGTTTGAAGCGAATATTTCGATTGGCCGTTATCTTGTTTCGTAACTTTTAATATTCAACTCTAAGCTTTGTAAGTAACACGAATTAAATTGCTCTCTTTATGAAACGAGAAATAAAATTTCGTTGTTTGTAATTTTCGTGCTTAATTCGTAAGAACTTATAAATCTCAATTATTTATAGCTTGAAAACACTAACGAAATTTCGATATAGAAAAAAAGCAATATTTTTCTTAATTTAGTTTCCGGTATCGCTAAGATTGATTGAAAGCACGAATAAAAAATAAAAGAAAAAGAAAAGCAAAAAATAAAAAAAAGAATAAAAATAAACATATAAAAAGATATTTTTATTTGTTCTTAATTTTCAGAATAAAAACTCGTATTTATTTTATATACATATTTTATTCATTTATAGTCTTAAATTATTTAAAACATTATTATTTATTACATTATTATTGTAAAAAGATTTAAAAAAAATTTAAGGGCACGGAGATTCGAACCCATAATGTCGAGACTATAAAGTTGACACACAAAACCATTCCGCTTATATGACAGATATACCCCGGCCTCCGGCGTCCCTCGCCACCGCGCGAACATCGATCGCAACGACTCTAGTGGCTATTAGATGACTTAAACACAACTTCACTATAAGCGACCTACCCCCACCACTGAAGTTTCCAGACCTGTATGTAAGACCGTGATCCATACCATGCGTACACTCACTGCTTTCTTAAACTAACCTAACTACTTTATATAAACCTAATCTATCACATCCTTATCTTTGGCTTAATTAATTTCCTTTCTCTTTTTAAATTCTTTCTCACTCTCCTTCCATAATTTCCGCAATATCTTACCCTTATCTAAATCTAGTTCATCACTCCACAGCCTTTTCCACTTCTCCGCCCCGTCATTTACCGGTTTTTTCTTATATCATATTGTTTATATCTTTTTATTGGTTTTATGGATTTAAAAATTCTTCTCCAAAATTAAAGTACGCATCAAAATCTAGGTCATGGGTGGTCAAATTTTTTATCAAAAACAAAATAATCAATATTTTTTGTTAATTTTTGGTCTACATGACGACAATATTTGCTTTGTACAAAAATTGTACAATAAATATTCACAAAATTAGACCGGCATGACCTAGGGACAACATGTAAGAACAATATCGTGCAATTGGAACTAAGAATAAAAGCCTACAAAAAAAGAATAATTGTAATGAATGCAATATAACCTATAACCTTGTCTATCCTTGTTTATTATCATTGTCTATACAAGGACAGATATAGAATTTGGTCGGTAATACAGGGCTTTATAGGATCCCCTACCATATACACTTGCTCTCTGACATTCCTCTACATAATGTTCCATACAGTTATTGCTATCGCCGGACAAAATACATTTTTTACAATCTTCTACAATAGCGTTCTATTGGAGTTCCATACATATATACAATTTCAGGTCGATATTTCACCAAATAAATCATTTTTGAACAATTTTTAATATCTGAATTTCGACCGTTTACACAATTTTTAAATTTTTTTAACCGTTAAATTAATCTAAATTTTTTTTACCGTTAAACAATTTTTAAAAATTACGTCCAGCATATATGACACTTAGTTAGTGAAAAAGTTTTTTATTTTATTTCTAATTTGTAGAATGTGCCAACTTATTAGAACTAATAGCAAGAAGCGTTTACGAAATGTAAAAGTTTGTTAGAAAGCAGAATAATTACTCGACATTTATCTCTTTACGTATGACACTATGATCATTTGGCAATTAAAAATAGTATATAAAAAAAAATAAAATAGATTAAGTGCAAATTTTTTAACAAAGTTATCTTTATGACTACGATTGTGATAACAAAAGTCTAGATATATTTTTTGTATTTCAGTCTACATTAGATCATAATCTATTTTTTTTATATATGTACTTTACAGCTTATTCTTGAACATTAATATACTTATGGGTGATGATTTGTAGATGAGAGATACGACAAAGGGTTTCAAGTTAGTGTTTCCATAGACGGTATCACTGCTGATCGCAAGCCCGTGTCCGTACTATCCCCGGAAACTGGACATAATCGGTAAAAATGCAATAGAAATGCTCTTGTGTTCTCTCGATAATTAAAGTTGAACGAAACAAAATTAATTCTATAAAAAATTTTTTTATTTTAATATATCTATTGTTTTAACAACATACAATGAAAATTATATTATTAAGAAAACCGGAGTTTATATCACATTGTTGAAATGCATAAATTAATACAGATAAATCTCTTATGATGGAGTAATAATATGTGAAATAATGACCATTATTTTCCAGAACCAGACATTTGAAATGTGAAAGGCAATCCTGCGAGGAACTAGTCGTCGCCCACCTCGGATTCCTTGATTATAGCTACTACATAATCACTGTTCGCTTCCATGGACTTGAAAGCTTCCATCAGCGATACACTATACGAGAACTCACATTCTACGTCAGTAAGCACTGCATGAAATGATCATACTCGTTTGGACAAGACATTTCCGAGTACCTCATCTTTTTCTTTACGTTTCTCCTATTTTTTCCTGTTCACAGTTTAAGAACTACAATCCGGCGTTCACGCAGATCGAAATCTGGTTCCGACTGATCTTCTTATTGACCACGTTCGGAGTGATGGTAATTTACTGTTACAATGGCATAAAAGATAGACGAGTTAAAACAAGTCGAAGACTATTTGTTTCTGCGAAATTGTGCCGACGATATAAATGATGAACGACGTTAAAAATTGGTTTTGAAACAATGCGCAATTTTATCTTTCTATTATATTACTTTGCAAGTAAATATAACGCAAAACTAAAAGAAATTCAGTTTAACTCTTTATTGCATCGTGTTGTTTTTGAGTAACAAACTGAACAATAAATATATTTTGCATTAACTAAATTTGACATTTAAAACATTCAAAAAGATACTATATATATATATATATATATATATATATATATATGCGCTATATATATATATATATATATATATATTAGTATATATATATATATATATATATATATATATATATATATATAATAGTGCGCATCTCTCTCTCTAAGGTAAATCTGTTAATACAAAATGGCTTTTGTAGTTACAATTAATTTAAATGCAGCTATGGAACCTTTAAACATTTGTCTACAAGTATGTGAACTCATACTTGATAATAATTTTGTTGTTAAATATTTATTGAGCGATATTTAGGACGATGCAAAGTTGGGCAAAAATTAAAGAGGCGGGTAATAGTGCGCAGTTTGAAAATTGCCAAAATTTGTGTCTGCAGCGGATAAATTTCGAACTTTTTTACTTAAATTATTAATTTTAAGTATAGTTAATGTGAGTGATGATAAATAATTGAAAATTAAATGCGAAACTTTAAAAATAGAGGAATATATATAGGGGAGACCGGGGCTAAGCCGACAACGGGGCGAACTTGACACTAGGCTTTTTGCCAATTTAAATCTATCGTAGAAACTTGCCTTTGCTACTGTAAATGCGTCTTCATGTGCCAGTATTATCAACGGAATTTGGTAACATTCTGAGTTATAGTGTAATTTTTAACGCGACATAAGTGTTTTTGATAGTGAAAAGTAATTTTTCTGATCTCTCGAAAATGTCTACTCTTTCATCGAGCTTTACTCTTGCGAATCTACCGATAAGTGATTTTGATGGGAAATTCGATGCTTTATACGAATCCAATAATAATTTTTGCATTTTTTCAAAATTTTTATATTTTTGGAGTAACAAAAGTAAAAAACGACGTTCGGGGCGAAGTCAACACCACGCCGTTTCGTCGGCTCCCAGTAACAAACGATGCTTTGCAGCCGTATATGGCTCATGACAAATGTATGCGCACGTCCGATCGCGAGTTTACCTGCATTAATTGTTTTTCAGACATGAGTTTAGATGAAGATAATTGAAAGCTCAACAATTTTTGTTCTCATTATTTCAAATGATGTTCTAGCTACTTTATTCCGAATTTTTGTACTTTTTAAATACACAATAAACAATGTATTTTCATTTTCAGACAGTAAAAAATAAGTTCCAGATCAAATTATGTCGATCAGACAAAGTGTTGAGTTTGCTCCGGCGGGGTGTCGAGTTTGCCCCGTCATTTTTCAATTCGAAAATTTGTCTTCGCGTCACTTTTCCTTTCTTGGCGGCAAAACAAAGCGACGTACAGCAAAACTTCCTGAATCAATTTTGTACCTGAAGAAACACTCTTTAAATATATACCATTAAATTTGCCTAAAAATTATAATTAAACATTAAAAATTGCCTTTGAAAAAATAGTGTCGGCTTAGCCCCGGTCTCCCCTATATTAAAAAAAATTTTTTTGCGAGTAGAAACTCATTAATTCGACTAAATTGATTAATTAATTCGACACATAAATATATATAAATTTAAATATAAATAAACTATATATATAAAATCGACATAAATAAAGCCGTGCATTTTTGTCATTCCGGAACAATTTTGTCAATTACTCGCGAACCGCAAATGAAATTATAGGACCAACGCGGCAAAAGATTCCCAAGGGATCATATTTCACTATGTTATACCAATTACAGTAGCAAATAAAAATTGCCCACTTACGAGCTTAACTCCTGTCGCTTCAAAATGATAAGAAAACGGGTGCGTTTTCTTTTTCGCTTCCTGCGTTCAAACGAAGCTATAAGCTGGGATAAAATGTATATTTTTTATCTAGAATTGACGTAAGCTTTGAAAATTTGTCACTTACATGTCGTCAGCTATCGTCACAGTTTCAAACTTGAGGTGCGCACTATTACCTACTGCGTCGTATTCCCCTACTTTTCCCTATATAATATCCCAGGTAGCAAGCACTCGTCATTTTGACGTCAATATTTGGTCATAATTGGTCAGTAACGTCATTCGTCGATTAAGTGACGTATATTTAACGTCATGTTTTAATACGTCAAAAAGACTTTGTAAAATGACATTATATAGACGTTTAATTGACTACCCAAGTAGCAGACAGTCGTCATAATGACGTGATTTTTACGTCATTTTATGACGCATGTTATGTCATTTATTCCTAAAGTTTAACGTAAAAATGACGTATTTTTCACAATATTTTTCACAGGAATATTCCTACATTTATAGTGTTTCGTAACTTTATGATTGAAGTGGTGAATTTATGATATAAGTGGATCTAGTTGCGTGTGTATAATCATTAGTTTTATGACAACTATTTCATGCAGTGTTATAACTATCAAGAAGATATCATTACAAGATTTTTGAACACTTTAAAGATGTACCGTTATAGACAAGTACAGTTAATAAGGAAGCATCAGGGTCAGAAGATCGTCACTGTCCACTGGATCATCGAAGTCAAGCGACACGGGCGCGGTACTGTACTAGGATGGGTGACCGCCTTGAGACAGCGGGCTATGCTATACACACACGATATGTAAAGAAACAGTTAAAATGCTTTTTTTTCTTAAATATAGAAAAAGAACGTTTTTTTATAAACGTTTATCAAGTGGACATTTTTAAATTTTAATTTCATAAAAAAACATTTCTAAAAACCGGTATGTCGTACATTGGACCTATTTTTGCCGTCAATAAAACGTCAGAAAATGACGTCGTTGGGATGTGACTTAGGACCGTGAAAAATACGTCATTTTTACGTTAAACTTTAGGAATAAATGACGTAACATACGTCATAAAATGACGTAAGAATCACGTCATTATGACGACTGTCTGCTACCTGGGATGACTGAAACATTCATTTTTTAATTAATGATCAAGAGAGAAGTTTATCATTCAGCTAATCTCCGATCTCGATGATCAGAAACTCGTAACTTCGCAAAATAAAATATTGATTGCTTTTTAACTCGGCCCGTTTTTTCCGCGGATATTTAAATAATGTTCTAGAAATCGAAAAAAAAATTGTATCGCTTTCAGTGCTGGTTCGGCCATTCGCTTAGAAAGTATCCGCTGCATGATTGGTCAATAGAACAAAAGTGGATCTCTATACTTCTTCCATTACTGATTCTGTACAATAGTAAGTTTTCGAGATTCTGACATTTTTCACCAATATGCATTTTCGTGATTTTCGACATTTTATTGAGCTTACTTTATTGAACAGATCCGCTGTTTCCCATGACCTTCTTGGTAAACTCTTGGGTACCCGGTATGCTGGATGCAATTCTGCAAACAACTTTCCTATGTGCTATTCTTATGTTCTGGCTCTGTGTCTATCATGGTCTTAGACAGGTACTCTGATATCGTCAAAAACTGAGAAACATTAATTGATAATCCTGATGCGCAAGGCTATAGAGAATTAAATTAATTAGTTAATTTATACATATTATTTACATATTTATTGTTAATAGATTATAATTCGTAACTATAATTCACGAGTAATTATAATTCACGAGTCACGTTTTTATTAAGCGTTGTCTTCAATACACGGAGTAAGCGTGGAGTAAGGAGTAAGCATTATAACCTGTTGTGTCCTGATTGGCCGAGCGTAAGTGTAAGAGTAAGAGTAGGAGTAAGAAATAAAATTAATTTATTTTGCTTACACCCTTAAGCGTCGTCTACAATGGCAGCATGCAGCAGATTATTCTTGGATTGTAAAAATCTCATTAATTAATAACTTACTGCTTACGTCTTACTGTATACTCCTGCTGCCATTGCAGACGACGCTTTACGCCAGCTCTCTTCGGAAAATAGCCCTCTTACGCCTACTCTTACTTCTTGCTCCACGCTTACTCCGTGTATTGTAGACGACGCTTTAAGGAAGTAAAATATGAGTTTGTAGTATAGCTTCATATTTCTACTATTACTTTTAAACATATTTCAGTGATAATTTAAAAATCATTATACTCCAATAGGAAAATTGCGTAAATATTGTATAATAATTGTATCATTTAATTGAGAGGAATTTCACAGTTATTGTGCTAAGATAATTCCTTATAACGCAGCGTTCTTGCTAGCATTTTTCTGAATAATATTTGCACAAAAATTAAGAAGTTCAATTTTATGTTTAAGGGGTAACGCCACTCTAGCGCCTCCTAATTTTGACAATTTTTTATGGGAATATAGTGAATGGAATACAAAATCTGTTTAAAGGCCTTTATTGTACGTACTTTAAAGTGTGTTCACAATTTTTTTCAATTTTTTTTTACAAAATGGCGGCGCCAGAGCTCAGCAAAGGAAGCCAGAAGTGTTCTGCGACCGGAAAGATTTCTCCTCCAATTTTTGACCTGGAACAAAAAACAAAAAATTTTTTAGTTTTATATAAGATTAGCTCGAGAAGTACGTACGGAAATTAAAAAATATCATTTTTACAAAAAATGATATTTTTGTAAGCCGCAGAACACTTCCGGTTTCCTTTGCTGAGCTCTGGCGCCGCCATTTTGTAAAAAAAAAGTTGAAAAAAATTGTGAACACACTTTAAAGTATGTATAATAAAGGCCTTTAAACAGATTTTGTATTCCATTCACTATATTCTCATAAAAAATTGTCAAAATTAGGGGGCGCTAGAATGGCGCGCGTTACCCCTTAATTAAATTTTACACAATTGGTTCGACATTTAGAAGCAAAATATCACTTCAGCACACTTCAGCAAACACTGATAACAGTTACATAGAACATTCATTATATTTTACGTACGAGAAAGAATGCCGCATCTATCGGCGACCTAGCAAACACAGAATATGCTACGTAATACAGAAATAACACATATCTAATAAAATTCAAATATTTTTCAATTATTTTGCAATTATTTCGTAATTTCTTTCCAAATTTAATTTTGCGATTATTCCGCTAAGACAGTTATTTATCAGTTATTTATCAATATTTGCACAAAAATCTAAATTTCTATTATTAGTGTTGCTGCAAATAATGAGGCATAATTGCAGCATTCCCAATTTTATCTAGATTTCGTCATATAATGTTATGAATATTTTTCTATCGGAAAGCTTAAATATACAATTAGAGTACACTTTATATCAAAATAAAAATCTTATATTCTGTTAGCTTACATTTTTATAATGTATTATATTAATTATGCTTATCGATCATTATGATCATACACATATACGTACACATCATGCGCGCGCGTGCGCGCGCACACACATTCTAATTGACAATTTGTTTATTTTATTTAGAACGAGAGACGGCTTATCACGTTTTATTTGCCCAAGCTCTTAGTAGTGGGTATGTTATGGGGTGCGGCATTGACTCTCGCCACATGGCTTCGTTGCACCGAGTTGGAGGATCCCACTTATAATTATGTTCTCGATACATCGAATTACTACGTAAGTTGAACTCATGCTTATTAATACAGATTATTACAATAGAGTATTTATTCATTTATAGGCTATTACAAGGAATGTTAATGTTACGAAGAATATTAGGACTATTATATTAGTCTATTAAGTACCCTGGTAGAAATTTTGACTGGGCGCCTGCATGGCACTGACCAGCGTGCCACACTGCCATTTCAGGAGCTGGCATGGCACGCTGGTAAGCGCCATCCGCGAAACGTCACGTTTTGCCCGCTAGCGCCACAGATCTGACGTGGGTGCTGGCATGGCGCTGGCATGGCGCTAACATGGCAGCGGTATTATATGATATTCACCTGGCATAAAAAAAATTATTTTTTTTTGAAATTTTATTACTATTTTATAACTAAATTTGTTTCTTAAGATGCAGTCTATGATTATAAATATTTTCTCGTATTTGAAAAAAACACTTACCTTGGTGGGATCGAACTTGGGACCTCTGGATCGTGAGCCAACTGCCTTGCGTGGTAGACCACTTCTTAATTTGATGTAAGTGTTATAGTCTACATATATGTGTCATAACCAGCGAAAATATATAATTTTTCAAAAATCATCTTAAGAAACAAATTCAGTTTAAAAAGAGTAATAATTATTTAATATTGTTTTTATTTATATATTTTATTTATAAATTATTTATATAAATTTAATTTATTATTTATTATTTATTACCAAACCAAATTATTTATTTACCATTAATTTATTATTATTTATTATTATTTATTATTATTTATTATTTATTATTATTATTTATTATTATTTATTATTATTATTATTTATTATTATTTATTATCATTTATTGCCAGATAAATTAGTATATAGAGCTCTGCCAGCCGAAGGACCCCGGCCGCGGCAGGTAAAGGATAAAACAATCCTGTCTCAATTTTAACGTACATGCGTTAATAATTTTTAAAACAATTAAGAAGTTGATCTAGAAGTCAAAGAGAAGAATCTCGACAGCACCTAATGTGGCGCAAGTGTGGATCGCATTAGAAACTCAGTCAAATCCAGACCTGCGCCCGTTCAATTTTATGTAAATGCCATATTAGGCGCGAACATGGCCCTGATATGGCTCTTTCCAGTTTTTAGGATAAGGCTGTGGCGTGGCAAACTTGCATGGCGCTGACAAATGTCGTGGCGCTAGCAAGGCAATTTCTACCAGTATCTAAAAAATGACTTGTTATTTTCTTCATCCTTTTTTTAAGAAACACATATATAGGTCGTAGTCGAAATCTTTTGTGTTTTCAAAACTTCAGGGGTTAATTTATAATGCAATATGCCACGTTTTTCCTCATGATCTCAACAACTCCGACAATTCGAATTGTAAGGCCAATCGCATATTTTAAGATGTGAGTCGAAGTAAAGTCCGGTGGGACACATCTGTAACTGAGGCATTCCCCAATTACACTGATAGAAACAATCGCACAGGAAGGAATGCGGCAATAACAGCGGTCCCGGATAATGAATCGGACATCGTGGAATCGGCCGCGGACAGTCGATCCAGGACGAGTCGCAACCGGCTTGCCAGGGCCAGTTGTACACCTGAAGAACGCGGGATTGAAATGCAACTTTTCTGGGCACTCAAAGAACATCGGCACGCCCCAGTCGCATTTGTAGAACTGAATTGTTATAAAATTATGTTCTTTATATACTCATATACATATATATATATATGTATATGAGAAAATACTCAGAGTGTCACCCAGTTTTTTATACTATTAAGAAGGAAAAGTAAACTTATAGAAGTAAACTTATAGAAAATCAGGACATCAATAATTAGTATAATCGAAAATGAAAAAGTTCAATTATCGATTCCATACAATTTACTTGCTTCTTCTTTTCCGCGAAGAAACTTACCAAGCTGCAGTTAGTCAAATGACGCAGCAACACCTGATGTTCGTGGTGCGCGAGTCTGGCGCATGGGTTTTCCTCTTCCGTCTCAGTTGCGCTCAGATTTCTCACAACGTTGACCTTGAGCTTCACTTCGCACATCGCCCTGGCCTCAGGGTTGTCTTAAATTCGTGTACCTGGTAACCTCGATCGCGGTTCTCGTAATTCGTCAGATCTTCCGGCGGGCACAAGAGTTGCATTGTGCAGCTTACTTGCAGTGGCTTTTAGCCCGGGAGGTAGCGACACAAAAGTGTCAGCGATTTGATTAGTCTTGGAACAAAGTAATTTCTCTTGTTTTAATAGTGTTGTTGATGAAATGCAGAGTCTGGCTGTGCTGTCTCGCTGGAATGGGCGTTGCGGCGTCTTTGACCTTGTCGAAAAAACACTTATGTTGGAAGAATTTGATTAGTGCTGAGCTTTTATATATTTATTGTTTTTTGTATAAAGAAATGTTTTAGAAGAGTCTGGCATGCAACTGACACTGGAAAATGAGTCTGGCATCCTCCCAAAGTCGTAAAAAGTCGATTTGTAGAATTATTTGATTAGAGCTGTAACTTGTCAAGTTGGTAGTTTAAATATATAAAATTATAAAAAAATAAGTCTGGCTACTTGTACTGGCTGGAAAATTGGTCTGGCACCCCCTTTAAAGTCGTCTGCACGAGCGCGCCGGTAGCTCGTTGCCCGCCGTACCTGTAATATTATTAACGCATTACTCATTGAAAAAGAATTTACTTGTTCAAAAAGAGAAACGTAAACGATTTTGTGCTTATTAGTAGTGGAATGATGTGTAATTAATTATGTAATAATCAGAAATAAAGTAATTTAAAAATAAAACTATATTTTAAAGTAGTCAACATTATGAAAGTATACGCTTATAAAAAATCAATTAACTTTATTTATTAAAATTATTAATTTATTTATCTGGATAATCTGTAATCAAACTTTCAATTTCTGATGAACTTTCATTTTCATTATCGGTGAGTTCGGTGTTGTCGGTATAATCGTCATCGGATTCATCTTCGATTTCCTTTGATTGAGTACGTTCATGATCTGAAAATGATTCAAAGTTGAATTTATTATTAAAATTACACGATTTTAATAAGCTGCGATAAAAACAAAACTTTTACGAACTAAACTAATTAACTCGTTTTATTTGCAAAAAAATAATTATTATCTTAAAATCATATTTCTAAAGTCATGATTAAAGATTTATTAACAGTATTTAAATCAAAATTCTTTATATTTTTATAAACTAAAATATTATAATATTATAAATGAATAATTAGTTATTATAATGATAAGTATCTTTATTAATTTCAAATTATTTGTTGCATCATTATTATAACTTTATTACTAGTTTATTTATTCAAAATTAATTTTGCATCATTAAAATAAACGTAATTTATGAAATATACCTTCATTTTCTTCCTCATTCGATTCAAGTAATATATATCGCTCACGAACGGGGGCAGTTGCACTCCTTCGAACCAAGTAAACTCGTACTTTTCGTCAACTTCTTGCTAGCCATTCTCAATCGGAGACTTTGTCATGTGCTGCAAATAAGCATTTCTCCAAATGGTTGCGATGTGTGACGCTCTCAAAAGTTGTATTTGATGCGTCATCTATAACTCCATGTCAATCCGAATTAAAGCAACAATTTTTGAGAATGGCTGGCAAGAAGTTGACGAAAAGTACGAGTTTACTTGGTTCGAAGGAGTGCAACTGCCCCCGTTAGTGAGCGATATATATTACTTGAATCGAATGAGAAAGAAAATGAAGGTATACTTCATAAATTAATTTTATTTTAAATAAATGCAAAATTAATTTTGAATAAATAAACTAGTAATAAAGTTATAATAATAATGCAACAAATAATTTGAAATTAATAAAGATACTTATCATTATAATAACTAATTATTCATTTATAATATTATAATATTTTAGTTTATAAAAATATAAAGAATTTTGGTTTAAATACTGTTAATAAATCTTTAATCATGACTTTAGAAATATGATTTTAAGATAATAATTATTTTTTTGCAAATAAAACGAGTTAATTAGTTTAGTTCGTAAAAGTTTTGTTTTTATCGCAGCTTATTAAAATCGTGTAATTTTAATAATAAATTCAACTTTGAATCATTTTCAGATCATGAACGTACTCAAGCAAAGGAAATCGAAGATGAATCCGATGACGATACCGACAACACCGAGCTCACCGATAATGAAAATGAAAGTTCATCAGAAATTGAAAGTTTGATTACAGATTATCCAGATAAATAAATTAATAATTTTAATAAATAAAGTTAATTGATTTTTTATAAGCGTATACTTTCATAATGTTGACTACTTTAAAATATAGTTTTATTTTTAAATTACTTTATTTCTGATTATTACATAATTAATTACACATCATTCCACTACTAATAAGCACAAAATCGTTTACGTTTCTCCTTTTGAACAAGTAAATTCTTTTTCAATGAGTAATGCGTTAATAATATTACAGATACGGTGGGCAACGAGCTACCGGCGCGCTCGTGCAGACGACTTTAAAGGAGGTGCCAGACCAATTTTCCAGCCAGTACAAGTAACCAGACTTATTTTTTTATAATTTTATATATTTGAACTACCATCTTGACAAGTTACAGCTCTAATCAAATGATTCTACAAATCGACTTTTTACGACTTTGGGAGGATGCCAGACTCATTTTCCAGTGTCAGTTGCATGCCAGACTCTTCTAAAACATTTATTCTTTATACAAAAAACAATAAATATATAAAAGCTCAGTACTAATCAAATTCTTCCAACATAAGTGTTTTTTCGACAAGGCAAAGACGCGCGCAACGCCCATTCCAGCGAGACAGCGCAGCCAGACTCTGCATTTCATCAACAACACGGTATTTATATAGAATAAATACTATTAAAATTATATAGAATAAATACTATTAAAACAAGAGAAATTACTTTGTTCCAAGACTAATGAAATCGCTGACACTTTTGTGTCGCTACCTCCCGGGCTATTTGGTTCGCTGTATTTCGCAATGTCTTGTCGCAATTTCACCGGACAGTCGACAATCGTGTACAGTCCGCTGATCCTTATAGCGAAGCTTGTAGTATAATAATGTCGATTGCTAATTGAGTAAACAGCTATTTATTCGTTGATACAAGTGATTCATTTTGTTAATGAAGCAATCGAACGGGACAGCAATATAAGCCATTTCTTTCATTTTGAGAAAAAAAAGAAATTTTGCAGTAATTACTGATTGCAAAACGTTTCTCATTATTTTACTTGAATATCTTTTTATAATTCTTTACAGAGGAAAAGAGAATATATATACTTATTGACAAATATACATGACCATTTTTTCCCCAATTTTTTAAATTTATCAAAAATTTCTAAAATAAACTTGAAGTATTATGTATTTAAATCTTGCATAAATTATAAAACAGGTAAATTTATTTCTATTAACTCTTGTCAAGATTAAGGCTCATGCACAATGAGAGGAATAAAAAACAAGGACTGTCAAGACACGGTCTTGAAAAAAAGATGTGACTATGAATTCTCTCTATGTTTAATTCCTTGTTCCTTATTCCTTTCATTGTGAATGAGCCCTTATAATTTTACTCGATTAGAATATATATCCTTATTTACTCTTGTACCAATCTTTTCTCAAAGAAAAGATTGAGAAAAAGTTAAGTTATTAGTTCTAACCGAATTGTCTCATGTTCACAGATCAGTAAACCAAAGATTTTATTGTAGCTATTGTATAGGAACGTCTTAAATCTATTGTTTCCGCACGTTCGTTGCAACTTTTTTTTTGCACACAGATTCAATCGCGATCCGATACTGATATAGATAATTTCTCAACAGCTAGTGCTTCTGTCATGCTGTACTTGAAGATTACCAGTTCTCGATCTTAATTTGGCGTTGTATCGAAGATGGTATAGAGATCGAAACTATAGTCTCTACCAAAGAAGAGTAGCAAAAAGATGTGACATCGCGATAGAGAAACGATCAATATGCGATTACTTATAAGATATATAAGAAATATATATATGAGAGACATATTAAATATCTGTACTTGTTAACACACTGCATACACAGACATCTGTTTCTAGGGCTTCAAGGTATTCTTCTTCACGGTGGGTGGTTTCTACATCGCATATCTGTTGCTTCTTATATTAAAAGCATACAGCGAACTACGATCTATGCCATACTTTGGTAAATATATTTTTTAATCCGTGCTAAGGCCGTTATTTAATAAAAATATATTTAATTATAATTTTGTATAGTCTATATCTTGGATTTTATTATAAATGAACAATTTATATAGACATAAGAAATATTTGAAAATTGAGCATTAAATCACAGTTTTATCAAGGAAAATATCTTGTGGTGAATACCTTATAATTTAAACTGAAACCGATAGATGGCATTCGATGTGATCTGTTTCTCGTATTTAAAATTTGACAAACAGTGTTATAAGAATGCATTCAAAAGACACGACACTGTCTCGCGCTATTCTCGCGCGACGCTGTCTCGGAGCGACACAATTTTTGTATTAGTTATATCGTAGAGTCCACTCTTATTATAATAAAGTGACACGCTTAAAAAATAACATTTAAAAATATATAACAATTTTTTAAAACTTTAAATATATATGTCCTTATATATAATCTTATTCGCTCTGTGCGTTTGGTTGGAGGGGATAGCTACGAGCTACGAAAGTGCTCGGGTGAGAGAATAGTGAACTCAGGGTGGAATATTTTCCTATTCAACTAGGCTATTATTATTAAAAAGCTGGATCTAATCAACCAAATCTTAAAAAATTATATATGAAATAGGGGTAGAAAAGACTGAAAAATATAATAAAATTAGAAATAGATCAATATTTTTAAATTTGCGGAAGTTAAAGCATAAACATTTCTACAAAAATTCAAAATTTTATTAAAAAACAACCGCTTTTTTATCAATCATTGCCAAATTCAATCCCAACTTTCCTTACATAATTCTCTATCGATTAAAAAAAAAAAAAAAAAAATGCACTCCGATATCTAAAAAATTACAGAAGTTAGAGCAATAACATTTTTTTTAAAAAAAGAATCCCTTGATTATTAGCAATTTTTATTAATTTTATTATATTCTTCAGTTTTTTCTACTCCTATTTCATATATAATTCGTTAAGATTTAGTTGATTAGTTCTAGAGTTATAGAAATTTCGGTAAATTTGGCACAACACACACACATACACACATACACACACACACACACATTCATACATACAGACGAAATGACGGCCGCGGCCGAAGCGGCCCCTTTCGTTCCGCGTGTTCGCAACGGGGCACGTGTATCGCGTGGACGAAAAACGCGGCATGACGTATCGAAACGCCAAGAGCAAAACATTCTCGCCACATTGAAATCAGTTAAGAGCAATATTTAATTAGCAGTAGTTATTATTTATTGTTTTCTGATATAAAAAATAGGAGTTACAGTAATTAAAGTGACATAAATACCGCTGTGCAGTTAACCTCCAATTATATAGTAACAATCATAGTTGCGCGCGTATAGCAATTTTTACTTACCGAAATTATTAACAGTAAAATGTAAAAAAATACACTGCATCTATTGCACAAGAAGCTTTGGTAATAATCACACGTTAAAATTGTTTTTTATATTTTTTTTTGCAAACTGCCTGTAAATATATCTCGTTGTTTCCATTTTTATTTGCATGGCGATAGCGGTAGATGGCGCGACCTGAAACGCACGGAGCGAATATAATCATATATGACCATATATATAAACTCTTATCAGGCCAAAATTCATATATGGCCAAGAAGCGATCTTATATGCTCATATACGAATATTGGCCTGATAAGAACTTATATCAAGAGACACGGTAGTGTCTCGCGCCAAGTACACGCGGAGCGAGACCGACCGTGACTCTTTTACGCGAAGCGACGGGTTGCGAGTACTCGAGATGTTGAGATCTCGATTAACGAGTGAACGGATCAAGTTCTAAGTAGGCTTGATCGATAGTTGGGGTCAAAATAAGGGGGGTATCTTCTATATAATTTTCCGCTCTACGAGCGGAGATATTGCGACGCACAGTCCAAATGTGAAAATTTTTTATTAAGATACTCCTCCTCCTCCTAACGCCGATCTGTGTGATATGATATATATATCAGAGAGCGTCACTTTCACTTTTTCGACACTGGCGGCGCAGGTATCGCCAGTTTCGATATCGCGCGCGTATTTCGAACGATCTAGTAGGTAAATTATTAAAGGTCGATAGACTTATCGGTCAGAAGGAAGATTTCTATTTAGTTAAATTAAGTATATATATAATATATATTGATTCTTATGAATCAAGCTTGAATTCGATGTTTAGGTATCCCAGGTTGCCGATGACGAGGTACAGATAGTGCGCTTCATAGTTTTCGGTGTCCAGGTGTAATAATACGTTGAATTCGATGTCTACGTGTTCCACGTTGCCGATGACGGGTTCCAAATAGTGCGCTCGATAGTTTTCGGTGTCCAGGTGTAATAATACGTTGAATTCGATGTCTAGGTGTCCCACGTTGCCGATGACAAGGTCCACATAGTGCGCTCCGTAGTTTTTGGTGTCTACGTGTATTAATACCTTGAATTCGATGTCCACGTGTCCCAAGTTGCCGATGACGGGATCCAGATAGTGCGCTTCATAGTTTTCGGTGTGCAGGTGTAATCGTACGTTGAATGCGATGTCTAGGTGTCCCAGGTTGCCGATGACGATGTCTAGATAGTGAGCTCCGTAATTTTCGGTGTCCAGGTATAATAATACGTTGAATGCGATGTCTAGGTGTCCCAGGTTGCCGATGACGATGTCTAGATAGTGAGCTCCGTAGTTTTCGGTGTCTACGTGTATTAATACCTTGAATTCGATTTCTAGGTGTCCCAGGTTGCCGATGACATGATCCACATAGTGCGCTCCGTAGTTTTCGGTGTCTACGTGTATTAATACCTTGAAATTGATGTCTAGGTGTCCCAGGTTGCTGATGACGAGGTCCAGTTAGCGCGCTCCGTAGTTTTTGTTACAATATTTATCCATTATTGAAAATCGATATGCGCGACAAAAGCTGTTGTATATCGTTAATTATGTTATTATTTATTATATATATTTCTATTCATATATTTTCAGTATTATTATTGTTACATTAAAAAAATTATTAGCATTTAGGATACGAATATTTTCCCTTAGTTTGTAAGTTTTATGATTAAAAAGATCATGTCGTATTATTAACATATACCTAAGATTTATAGAATCGTTATGAATTTTATTATATATCTCAATTGCGCGAATCTTAAATATGTTTTGTAAAAATTATGCATAATATTCCTATGCAAGGATACTTGTTTAATTATTTCTTTCTATTGCATTTAAGTATAGAAAAATATACATTTTCTATGTGTTTGCACTTTATATTTAATGAGCAGGCAATTAAATATATATAATTCAATTTGCACTACGTTTACATGACACCGTTAATCGGGTTTTATAACATCGGTAGTTGTCAGGAAGACTAATCGTAATCATTCTTCAGAAGAATGGAATAGTTGTGATTGACTGGCCTAAGAACTACCGATGTTATAAAACCCGATCAACAGTGCCATGTAAACGTCTTATGTCTCTTTATTGACTGACATAGTTATATACTTTTAAATCTTTTTCTTTTCTAAAATTCAATCAATTGAATAGCAAAAACTACGTTATCATATTATATATTTTTGGTACGTAGTGTGCAAATGTATTTTGAAATAAAGATTATATATTTTCTACTGAATTATTTACACACACGTTGCGGTTTCAGAGAATCATTTTTCGCCAACTCAAATATGTTCCTACTCAACTGTCAAAATATGAAAGATAATTTTATCTAATTGTGACATTCGCTCGAATTCCCGAAATAATTTTCAAGGATGTGAGTACGAATATATATATCGTACGTACTATTTAATTCGTACAAAATTACCTTTTTCAAAAAAAGGTAATAAAATGCGCCAAGTACACGCATAGTAGTATATATATATTATGTTGTTACCTCGAAAAAAGACAAAGTGGTAGTATTATACCTCAAAATAACACCCTGTACATACTGTTTATAAAATGCGTAATACTACAAAAAGGCGTGATATCTGTACAAAATTACCTTTTTTAAAAAAAAGGTAAAGAAAGGCGCCAAGTACACGCATAGTAGTGTATATGTTGTTACCTCGAAAAAAAAAACAGTGGTGGTATTATACCTAAAAAATATCTAAGTACCAAGTGGTGGACGTAATCATTGTATCTCGAAAAATCTCAAAAAAACCTAAGCAGTAGTATCTTTACCTAAAAAAAAAAAAACAAAGTGGTAGTATTATACTTCGAAAAAATCTAAGCAGTAGTATTTTTATTTTCAAAAAATTATAACTCAAGTGATGCACATCACAAAATTACGTTACCTTATCAAAAATGAGTCGCGCTTCAAGTGATCTATTTTACAATTACAAAAAAGAAATAATATCTCTTTTTTAATTACAGCGCCAATTACAGAGAACATATATTTTTCGAGATACAAAGATTACGTTTACCACTTGTTACTTAGGTTTTTTCGAGATATAATATTACCACTGCTTTTCTTCGATTAGAATAAAAGATTGAATCATGAAGAATTACACAGAGGTAACAGTACAAAATACAAATATTTTATTAAAATATTTAAAGCCAACAAGGGAATACAAGGTATTTAAATACAAAGTTTATATATGTATTTTAAAAGATTTATTAATCCCATCGCAAAGAATTACAGAGGTAACAGTACAAAAAATAAAAATATTTTATTAAAATACATAAATTTTTCTTGTCAAAAAACTTGGCGCTGCTAGAGAGAGAAAGACAGAAAGACCTTTTTTATCCAATACTTAATCATAAGCCGCATTATTCGAGAGAGAGAGACATTTTACAAATGTAAATATTACTTATTCTATACTTATTCTATACTTAATTCTAATCGCTTTAAAAATATAAACTTATCCTAACTTACCCTATATTTAATCATAAGCCGCATTATTCACCGTCACACACACATACACACACACACACATCACCTACATTCACTCGCACATACACACCAGGCTGACCTAATTTTGAGGTCTAGCAGCGCCAAGTTTTTTGACAAGAAAAATATTTAAATATTTTAATAAAATATTTGTATTTTGTACTGTTACCTCTGTGTAATTCTTCATGATTCAATCTTTTATTCTAATCGAAGAAAAGCAGTGGTAATATTATATCTCGAAAAAACCTAAGTAACAAGTGGTAAACGTAATCTTTGTATCTCGAAAAATATATGTTCTCTGTAATTGGCGCTGTAATTAAAAAAGAGATATCATTTCTTTTTTGTAATTGTAAAATAGATCACTTGAAGCGCGACTCATTTTTGATAAGGTAACGTAATTTTGTGATGTGCATCACTTGAGTTATAATTTTTTGAAAATAAAAATACTACTGCTTAGATTTTTTCGAAGTATAATACTACCACTTTGTTTTTTTTTTTTAGGTAAAGATACTACTGCTTAGGTTTTTTTGAGATTTTTCGAGATACAATGATTACGTCTACCACTTGGTACTTAGATATTTTTTAGGTATAATACTACCACTGTTTTTTTTTTTAGGTAACAACATATACACTACTATGCGTGTACTTGGCGCCTTTCTTTACCTTTTTTTTAAAATGGTCATATACCGGGTGTTTCATTTTAATCGCCCCAGGCAAATAGCTCGAAAAATATGAAAGATACGGAAAAACGTTTTAGACAAAAGTTGTTTGGTTCGAAGGGGGACATAAGATGGTGTCATTGGTTTGACCTTGAGTGAACGTGCCGAGGTCATATGGAGTTCAACTTTGTTTTTTAAAATGGAACTCTTTTTTTTCATTGCATATTCTTATAACTTACCTAAAGAACTTTTCAAAACCCTATATTTAAGTATTTTTTCATAAAGTACTTTTTGAATTACAAGGCTTGAAAGTTACAATCCCGCCGGTATTAGCATTACCCAAAGTGTACCGGCCAATGAAGACGAGACCCAACATTGATCCGGTCAGTGAAGGCAAGACACAAGATTTGATCCGGCCAGTGAAGGCAAGATCCAAGATTTGAGCCGGCCAGTAAAGGCAAGACCCAAGATTGATCCGGCCAATGAAGGCAAGATGAAAAAAATAGGGAGTTCCATATAAAAAAACAAAGTTGAACTCCATATGAACTCGGCACGTTCACTCAAGGTCAAACCAACGACACCATCTTATGTCCCCCTTCAAACCAAACAACTTTTGTCTGAAACGTTTTTCCGTATCTTTCATATTTTTCGAGCTATTTGCCTGGGACGATTAAAATGAAACACCCAGTATATGACCATTACCTTTTTCAAAAAAGGTAAAAAAAACTGCCAAGTACACGCATTCAAAAATCTAACCTAAGTGGTAGCTTTATATCTTTTTCACAAAATTATATTATCTAGCTTAACTCAAGTGACATGTATTTAAAAAAAAAAATGTGAAATTTTTAATTTATTTTTCACAAAATTATATTACCTAACTTAACTCAAGTGACATGTATCTAACCAAAGTGGTAGCTTTATATCTTTTTCACAAAATTATATTACCTAGAAGGACGTTCTCTCGTCCTTATACTAGAGAAAATCGATTTTCTTAAAATTTTCTTGAAACTGTGAATATACGTTAATTTAGGTGTGCTTTATGCGTGGTATAAATTTCAGTACCTCTTCCGGTATAAAAAATAAAGATACTGAGCCTCAAAGTTTAAAACAAAAATTTTTAATTTAATTTTTTTTAGTTTTGGCATTTTTTCCTTATAGAACTCGACGAGAGGAGCAACTTTGGTTCTCTTGACCAACCTCGTATCTCTTACTGTTTGGCCTGGAAAACCTTTTCATTAGTAAAAGTTGAAACTTTGAGACTCAGTATCTTTATTTTTTATACCGGAAGAGGTACTGAAATTTATACCACGCATAAAGCACACCTAAATTAACGTATATTCACAGTTTCAAGAAAATCCTAAGAAAATCGATTTTCTCTAGTATAAAGATGAGAGAACGTCCTTAACTCAAGTGACATGTATTTTAAAAAAAGATGTGAAATCTTTAAATTAAATTGTGCCAATTGTAAAGAGAATATGTATATTGCTTTGAAAGATAATTGTTATGTAACTACTTTAAAGAAATAAAACCCAAGTGGTATCTTCGTATTTCTATTCAAGAGTCTTCTTCTTCTAAACCCAAGTGATAATAGCTTCTTAATTCTCTTTAACAAATTTTTAATATTACAAAGAATCACTTTAATTACCAAGAATTAAAGAAGTAACAGTACAAAATAAAAATATTTAATTAAAACAAAATAAATAAATTTTTCTTGTAAAAAAACTTGGCGCTGCTAGACTTTGAAATTTAAACATTAAAATTTAAACATTAGTACTAAGATTTTTGATTGAATAAAAAACAATAAACATAATTTAGGGAAGAATGCGACAGGAGTAAAAAAGCAGCGCCAAGTTTTTTTACAAGAAAAATTTATTTATTTTGTTTTAATTAAATATTTTTATTTTGTACTGTTATTTCTTTAATTCTTGGTAATTAAAATGATTCTTTGTAATATTAAAAATTTGTTAAAAAGAATTAAGAAGCTTATCACTTGGGTTTAGAAGAAGAAGACCCTTGAATAGAAATACGAAGATACCACTTGGGTTTTATTTCTTTAAAGTAGTTACATAACAATTATCTTTCAAAGCAATATACATATTCTCTTTACAATTGGCACAATTTAATTTAAAGATTTCACATCTTTTTTTAAAATACATGTCACTTGAGTTAAACTATGTTTTTGATAATACGCTCGAGCCTAGGTGTCGAGCGTCCCCGCGGTAACCTCCGGTGGGATTCTCGTGGTTGGCGGGGTCGAGAAGGAATATTGCCTCTCTTAGTTTGAAGTCTATATATTTCAAGGAGATTGAATCACAAACTGTATTGCGTAAATGTCCGCGCTATTCACAACTGAGTCACAGCGCGCGAATAACACGGTAATTGTACCCGAATAGTACGCTCGTAACACGCACGCCTGCTTGCGGGGTCGAGCCCGGTCACGATCTGGCGGGAGGAAACGATCTCGCTACCGCGACGGGAGACGAGAGTATCCGAAAAGACCCGAAGGGCCGAGTCGCTGCGACACGTGCGCCACGCGCTGGTGGCAACCGCAGCGTTCACTAAACCGAACGAACCTAAAGGCGTCGCGAAAAGTAATGCCTCCCTTCAAACTATAATAATTACGCAACAAACTAGGTAATATAATTTTGTGAAAAAGATATAAAGCTACCACTTTGGTTAGATACATGTCACTTGAGTTAAGTTAGGTAATATAATTTTGTGAAAAATAAATTGAAAATTTCACATCTTTTTTTTTTAAATACATGTCACTTGAGTTAAGTTAGATAATATAATTTTGTGAAAAAGATATAAAGCTACCACATAGGTTAGATTTTTTAATGCGTGTACTTGGCACTTTTTTTTACCTTTTTTGAAAAAGGTAATTTTGTACTAATATCACCTATTTTGTAGCGTTAAGCAAGAATCTGCAAAACATTTTTATTTTTTATTTTTCAATTATTTACAAAATTAGCAATAACAACAAATACATAAAAATTAATAGATAATATTTAAGTAAAAGTAAATTATACATTTCTCACAAAAATTGAAGAAACACTAAATTTATCTTTAAAAATAGGCAAAATTCGAGCAGCTGTAACTATGTTAAAAATGAATAAAATTTAAATTTCAAGCTTAAAGCGGAGAGCACACACTTCTGCATAACGCATAATGCGTAAGCATAAGAAAACTGATTGGTCTATTTCCTTATGCACATATGTGCATAAGGAAATAGACCAATCAGTTTTCTTATGCTTACGCATTATGCATTGTGCAGAAATGTGTGCTCCCCGCTTAAAACCTCTACTTTCGAAAAGTTACTATTATTCGCCCAATTTTTATTATGTCTAGACATAATTTTAATTCAGCGAATTTTTATTATGTCATGATATAATTTTAATTCTGCCGCTAAGAAATTTTTAAGTCGATTCTTATGAATCAAGCTTGAATTCGATGTCTAGGTGTCCCAGGTTGCCGATAACAAGGTCCACATAGTGCGCTCCATAGTTTTCGGTGTCCAGGTGTAATAATACGTTGAATTTGATGTCTAGGTATTCCACGTTGCCGATGACGAAGTCCACATAGTGCGCTCCGTAGTTTTCGGTGTCTACGTGTATTAATACCTCGAATTCGATATCTACGTGTCCTACATTCAGATTTAAAGTTATTAATACACCTAGACACCAAAAACTACGAAGCGCACTATGTGAACCTTGTCATCGGCAACCTGGGACACGTAGACATTGAATTTAAGGTATTATTACATCTAGACACCGAAAACTACGGAGCGCGCTATCTAGACCTCGTCATCAGCAACCTGGGACACCTGGACATCAATTTAAAAGTATTAATACACGTAGACACCGAAAACTACAGAGCGCACTATGTGGACCTCGTCATCGGCAACCTGGGACACCTAGACATCAAATTCAAGGTATTAATACACGTAGACACCGAAAACTACGGAGCTCACTATCTGGATCCCGTCATCGGAAACCTGGGATACCTAAACATCGAATTCAAGCTTGATTCATAAGAATCAATATATATTATATATATACTTAATTTAGCTAAATAGAAATCTTCCTCCTGACCGATAAGTCTATCGACCATTAATAATTTACCTACTAGATCGTTCGAAATACGCGCGCGATATCGAAACTGGCGATACCTGCGCCGCCAGCGTCGAAAAAGTGAAAGTTACATTTCCTCCCCCTTTTATATATACTAGAACACTACAGGCGCGCGCTACGCGCGCGTCATTTAGCTTTTTTTTTATGTCATTATACAAAACAACATTTGCAACGCTATTGCTCTTTAATAATAACACATTAAGAAAAATTTAACGGTATATACCTAACAATATGACTTTCAAATGACTTTGTACAGAAATATCTTTATTTAAATTAATTTCATGTTTTTTTACACGATATAAATACACTTTTAATAATTAATTAAAAACCTCGAAAAAACTACGTACAATTTCTATGTACAAAATTTTTAACATGTTTCTTATCTCTTTGATTACGAAAGTGAATTTTTAACTCCCCGGCCCCGCCCCCCTTTCTCTCTTTCTCTCTCTCTCTCTCTCTCTCTCTCTCTCTTCTCTCTCTCTCTCTCTCTCTCTCTCTCTCTCTCTCTCTCTCTTTCTCTCTCTCTCTCTCTCTCTCTCTCTCGTTCTTTCTGTTTCTTTCTTATTTTTTTTGTCTCTCTCGACTTTTCTTCTTTTTCTTTTAGTTGTCATCTAACTTTGTCATATCCAATCATCGAGAACGAAAAAATTACGAACACACACGCTATCGCCATCTTCATCGTCGACGAATTACGTACAATATAAGTTTAATTATTATTTTAAGGCTTACGTCCCTCTCCCTCTCTCTCTCTCTCTCTCTCCCTCCCTTTTTCTGTCTCCTTCTTTACCTTTTGTTTGTCATCTTTAACTTTATCATCACATCTAATCGTGGAAAAAAATCATTACGAAAAAACATGTTATCACCAACTTAATCATCGACGAGTTACACACAATATAAGTTTTATTATTATTTTAAAGCTTACCTGCTGCCTCTCTTTCTATTTTTCTCTCTTTCTCTCTTTCTTTCACTGTCTCTTTCTCTTCATCTTGTTCATTATCTTTAATTATATGTGCAATATCTAATCGCAAAGAATAACAAAATCACAAACAAACACGCTATCATCATCTTCATCGTAAACAAGTTGCGCACAATATTAAGTAATTATTATTTTAAGGCTTACCTCCCTCTTATTATCTCATTCTCTCTCTCTCTCTCTCTCTCTCTCTCTCTCTCTCTCTCTCGTGACACGATCTCGCATCTTCATCTACTTATCAAGCTGGTGAAAGTTGGTTTTTCTGATGCCGTGATTGCCTGGATCTTCTGGTACTTAACAGGCCGCTCTCAGGCTGTGGTCGATGATAAGGAGAATTGCTCTGACTGGTTATCAATGTCCCTGGGTGTTCCTCAGGGTTCGGTGCTATAGGTCCTCTGCTGTTCTCCCTTTTCATTAACGACATCAGCAAGGCTCTGTCTTACTCAAACCACATGCTTTTTGCTGACGACTTGCAGATATATTTCTCATATCCACCTGCTGATATATTATTCGCGGCTTTGAGTTGATCTCCAGAGATGCCTGCGCCATTTTTGAATATGCTACTGCAAACGGCCTTAAACTTAATCTTGCTAAATCCAATGTCATCATTTTTGGCAGTCAGACTCATGTTAGTAATATTGATCCTACCCTTCTACCGCCGATAGTTATTAACCAAACGCCTCTCCCTTTTGCTAGCGATGTGAAAAACTTGGGTGTAATCTTAATGTCCAACCTATCATGGAAGAGGCATGTGCTACATGTCTCACAGAAAGTTCACCACGCTCTGTACAAGCTTAAATTTAATAAGAACTCCCTGCCTACTGCACTTAGAATCAAACTCGTTACTACTCTTGTCTTACCACACATTGACTACTGCTGCCTTGTTTATCATGTTTTAAGTGGCGAGTTGGATACGACTAAGTTGCAGAGACTTGTTAATTGCTGTATAGGATTTATTTTCAATCTCAGGCGAGATGAGCACATCACTCTTTTCAGGCGTCGTTTGGGGTGGCTTTCGGTCAGAAATAGAAGGCTTTATTTTCTTGGCTGCCAAACTTACCGTGTTCTCTATGCACAATCTTCTTCCTATCTTCAGGAACTTTTCATTTCTCCTGATTCAGCCTTGAGAAGATCTGACCGCTCGGCCTCATTCTCTCATACATTTCATATTCCTCTCCATAGAACCGTTACCTACCGCAATTCTTTCCGACTCTCTGCAATGTACTTTTGGCACTCTCTTCCTGACAATATCAAATCTGCGTCTTCTCTTGGCTCTTTTAAGAACCTCCTTCGTCCGTATTTATTTGCTTTGGAGTCTGCCTGATATTGCCTGCTTTCTGTTCGCTGCTTACTGTTTGGCACACTTGCGAGTATGTGTCCTTCTATGTTGAACATTCACTCTAGATTAGTATTTATAATTTATATTTCAGCTTTATAGCAATACTTGTAAACAATTTTATTATTATGCTCTGCTATTTTGCGTAGTTGAACTGTTAGCTCTAAAATTAGTATTAAGATTTTTAGTCTAAGTTTATTTGTGATACTTTGTATATGATAATTGCGTTTTGCATTCTGTTCATGCTTACTCCTACTTTGCCCTACTTTAGCCTACGCTTGGGCATAATAAATCAATCAATCAATCAATCAATCAATCAATCTCTCTCTTCCTCCTTTCCCTTCCTCCCTCCCTCTCTCTCCTTCTCTCTCTCTCTCTCTCTTTCTCTCTGTTTTCTTTTTTTTTCTGTCTCTCTCGACTCTTCTCTCTTTTCCTTTCGTTTGTCATCTTTATCTTTGTCATATGTAAGCACGGAAGACAAAAAAAATTACGAACACACACGCCATCACCATATGTCATCGTCGACGCGGAAAGGGATGGTTAAGATCTGAAATCCTAGGCACCCTCGGCACCTAGCATCTTAGACATCTACCGTGCACACAAATTGTGATACTTGAGAATCTCCGTGACAATAGTATAAGATACGTTCTCTAAGAATGTATTTACCCTGCGCGGGAGTTTGAAATACCTAGGGTATTTATTTCGTGAAATATGAAATCTCCATTTGCTTTCTTACTTTTTAAAACATCCTTATTCATTTTTCTTGTCTTTTTTCTCTTCCATAAAATATGTATTGTGAAATATGAAAAAGAGAATAATTATACTATAATTAATATAATCTAATATACTAATTAGTTTTTATATATTCTTTAACTTCAACGTGCTAATATGTAATTTATAATAATATCGAAAAAGGATAGCATATTGACTTTGCAAAAATTCAAAATTAGTAGCATCCATTTATTTTTAATTCCTTTTTTTTAATATTGACAACTGTACATAAAATATTATAATCAATTATAAGTATTACCATATAAATTTTATAAAACTATTGTAAAGTTCATAAACTTAATTATCTATGCATCTAACTAATATATTTATATTTCTAGATATTAAAAATTACCTCTTTTATTAATTTCTACCGCTACTGCAAGTAGTTTTACCTTTTACGTTTAATCATCCATTATATCTTGTTCTTTTCAAGACAATCAATACTGTAATGCAGATGAATAATATAATTATTAGCGGTAAAAATTAATAAAAAAGGTAATTTTTAATATCTAGAAATATAAATATATTAGTTAAATGCATAGATAATTTGCTAAGGTAGCCAAATGCCTCGTCATCTAATTAGTGACGCGCATGAATGGATTAACGAGATTCCCACTGTCTCTATCTACTATCTAGCGAAACCACTGCTAAGGAAACGGGCTTGGAAAAATTAGCGGGGAAAGAAGACCCTGTTGAGCTTGACTCTAGTCTCTGGCAAATATATTAGTTAGATGCAACAACAACAAATATAATATCCATGATGTGGTACATTAAAGTAATTAGCAATACATATATATACATATCGTAAAAAAACATATACTAATTTGTCTCTATAAATACGATAACAAACAAACTTATTTACTTTATTAAATAATATTCTTAATCTCTTCAATAAAAATTTGGCACAAGTAAAAGGCTCAGAAAAGTACAGAACGTAAGCAGTATAACTTAAGCAGTAAACGAATCAGTCAATTCTTTTATCTTTTGCCCATGTTTATTCACTCTTGTCTATTTATTAAGTAGTTTAGTGCGAATATTTTGGTCCCCATTCCTTGGTCTATCGTCCCCATTCCTTTTCTGAATTCTGCTTGATTATCGGAAATCAAATTCTTCGTTTCTGCCTCCTTTCTTATCCTTTCAGCTAGTATCGCTGTGTAGATCTTGTACATCGATGACATAATTGTTATTCCTCTGTAATCCTTCACCTCCTGTCCTTCTCCTTTCTTTATTATTGAAATTTCCAATGAGGGGGGAGGCTCTGGGAAACGCAATGATTCTTCCGGGACCCCCCCGCTGTATATTTATTACTTTAGCTAATATATTTCTTATTACTTCTTCCTTCTTTCTTTCTACTGTTATCTGCTTTTTTTCTTATTCTTGTGTTATAATCTCTTTCAAATATTATATATCTTTCTTCTTCTTTCTGCACTTTTTTAATCCGTATCTCCAACATTTTTGCAATATTTTTACCATACAAAATAATGACATCTGTTTTTGTTAAGATATCAAGAGGCACAAATAAACCAATCATTGATCAAAAATCAATTTTTGAAAAAATCGATTCTTAAGGTCACATAAAGGTCATCGCCATTTTTTAAAATGGATATGTATGATTCTTTTATAATATAATTTTTTTCATTATTCTACATATAAAAATTTAAATTAGTTATAATTAAAAAATTAATAGTTTACATATTTATATATTTATATGTAAGGTATGCCATTTTAAACGCCCCAGGCAAATATCTAAAAAAATATGGAAGATATGAAAAAACGTTTTAGACAAAAGTTGTATCAAAGAGGATAATAATAATAAAACCAATTTTCGAATAAATCAATTTTTTAAAGTCACATAAAGATCATCGCCATTTTTTAAAATGGAATCTTATAATTTCTTTCATAATTTGATTTTTATAATTATTCCACATATAAAAGTATTAAGATAGTTGTAAAAAAATTAACAGTTTACAAGATATTTCATATTTTATTCTGGTACATTTTAACGAAATATAAAGTACCTCATAAACTATTCATTTTTTGGTAACTGTACCTTTAACACTTTTATGTACAGAATAATAAAATGAATCAATTGGTGTAAAAAAATTGTTGCTTGGCAAAAAAGTTATGTAATTTGCAATATGCAATATGTCTTTCTTAAAATGTAACAATGTGTTTTCTTTACACCAACTGATAAAAAAGTTGCATTGCAAAAAATAAAAAAATGCTAGTATGTTTATTCTATACATTCTTAACTATACTGTAATTTTATAAAGAAAGTGAAGGTATTTACTATAATTATGTTATCTAGTCTAACTATATATATAAAATAGAATGTCTGTATGTATGTATGCATGTATGTATGTTCTTTATACACTCTTAAACTATTTGACCGAATTTTTACCAAAAGAATATAAAATAAGGGTAGAATTTTCCGGGGAGTATTAGAGAGTGTATAGTTTTTCGTTACCGATCTTTTTGGGAGACCGGTATCAAAAATTTTTCAAATTATTAGGGAAATAATTGACCGAATCTTAAAGAATTGTATATAAAACAGGGGTAGAATTTCCCAGGGAGTGCTATAAACTGTATAGTTTTTCGTTACCGATTTTTTGTAAAACCGCTATCCGAAATTTTTCCAATTTTTCGGGAAATAATTGACCGAATCTTAAAGAATCGTATATAAAACAGGAGTAAAATTTCTCGGGGAGTGCCATAAAGTGTATAATTTTTCGTTATCGATTTTTTTAGAAACCGGTATCAGAAATTTTTCCAATTTTTTTGGAAATAATTGACCAAGTAGAAAAAGATTGGTTATTACGACAAGTTTAATCCATGAACACTTCTTATGTTTGTTCATAATAAGGATATTGAAACATAAATGAAGTTGTTTTAAGAAAAACGACTCCCGGGCGAAGCCCGGGTAACCAGCTAGTTCCTTATAAACAAATATACTAAAACCTTATAAAGAACATACTAAAAAGTTACATATGGATGCATCCAAAACATTTTTTATTATAGGGTAACTCTGATATTTTTACGCCGCGCGGGGTTTTACGTTACAGATGTCAGAAAAAATAGAAGGAATGAAGATACTTGCTCGCAATTATTCTGTTATGTTCCTTTATGCCATAATAGTATTGTGTTGTAATTTCAGTTCTTTACTGTTAATATTAACGAAACTGTTGTGATTTGAATTGATTTCTCACCGTAGTAAGAAGCGCGATCTTGTGTTACGACCTACGTAAAATAATTACTGTAGAAAAAAGGTTTTTAATGGTTATTTCATGATACATAAGTGTAGAGAGATAATAAATAATAAAATACAGCAAAATACAAGTGCATAGCTCTTGTATAATTTTGTTTAACTTAATATCTTGTATATATCTCCTGTGTTTAGGATATATGGCAAGTTAGCATGCGGGATTTATGCATTAGTACGGACACTTTGTAAAACTTGAAATCTCTTACGTTCTTTTTCCTTCTTCTTTGGATCGTATAACAATAATCTTTAATACATCTATCGCTTTTCTATTTTCCTTCTAAAATTTTTCAGCTTTATAATCTCCCACTCGGCATGTAATATTTCAGAAACATTTCTGCAAAATTCTATTTGAAGTATTACACCTTTCATTAATATTTCAGAAATATTTCACGATCGTTTCTGCAACATTTCTGCAATGTTTCAATCGGCACAATTATTTCAAATGCAACTTTGCTGAAAGATTTCGGCAATATTTCGGTAATATTACTGAAATATTTCTGAAATATTTCTGAAATATATCTACGAAATATTGCAGAAACACTTATAAACTACAATAATTATATTTTTTGTGCAAAGTAACAATATGTTTTCTTTGCACCAATTGATTCATCTTATTATTATTCTATACATAAAAGTGTTAAAGTACAATTACCAAAAAATGATATTTTATATTTTATGTCAAAAATTACCAGAATAAAATATGAAATATTTCGTAAACTATTTTGATAACTCTACCTTAATACCTTTATATGTAAAATAATTAGAAGAATCATATTATAAAAAAAAATTATACAATTTTGAATAAAAAAATAACGATGACCTTTATATAACAATTTTTTGAAAATTGGTTTTACCATTATTTGACTTCCTTGATATCCTACAACTTTTGTCTAAAACGTTTTTCCATATCTTCCATATTTTTTTAGATTTCCCTAGAGTATTTAAAATAACACACCCTGTATATACATTGGTACGTTATTGTATTATAATATTATATTATGTGATAAAATTGATAATTTTATTGATTTTAATAATAGTACGTAATATAATAACATATGTATATGTCAGCATAGATATGTAATATACCTATCTACATATATATAATAAATCTTACCACAAACAAAATAATCTATATGTGATCTTTCCATTTCTTGGTGATTATGTAGTATAACACGACACCCTCTCCGATTCCTTTCATATTTTCTTCTTCTTTACTTCTTTTTCATTAATCACATGTTGAGAACTTCTTCACATAACCACAATAACCTGATAGATATTTGATCTAGATGTCAAAAAATTTATCTGATTAATTAAAATTATTGTTTGATGAATTAGTAAATTATAAGCAATATATTTTCATTATCTACATGTTTTTTAATTGTATAATACATATGTACACATCCATATAGATACACACATACTTGACGCTGCTTTTATACTTCTGTTGCATTTTCACACTCACACACACACACACACACACACACACACACACACACACACACACACACACGCACGCACGCACGCACGCACGCACGCACGCACGCACGCACGCACGCACGCACGCACGCACGCACGCACGCACGCACGCACGCACGCACGCACGCACGCACGCACGCACGCACGCACGCACGCACGCACGCACGCACGCACGCACGCACGCACGCACGCACGCACACACACACACACACTATCTGTCACGTATGTATACTACGTTTACGCGAGCGTTACTTCTGTATGTACTTATATATGATAATTCCTCCACGTAAAGCAAAGTTTTGTAGTAGTTTATGATAATTCATCCCGCGTAATAAACGAGTAAATTATCGTAAATTACTACAGAAGTAACGCTCGCAAACTCGCTCGCAAACATAATAACGACCACGACTGTCATAGTGACCTATAATTACCTATCTCCGATCCGCTGATATTTCGCGTGGCACTTCGATCCTTGCGTGACGCGACCGAAATTCAGAATTAAACGATTTTATATTTATAATAATGATGAGAGATCACATTAATAATAATATTAATCTCGCGACACGACGCGAGCTGTCACATCACGACACACACGACACACTACACGCACGAAACTCGCCACACTCCGCGATGACAGTCCCTCACGGGATGAAGCAAGCTACGGCGCGGCAATCAATCGAGATAACCAATCAGCATCGCGGTAAAAAGGCAACAATAAATTCGACTATCGACTTAACACGCCTTTTTTAAGAGTGGATACTAGCACACACGCGCGCTACGCGCGCGCTTTAAACTTTTTCCGTTCCATTCACCTTAAAACACTCATCCCACATCACCATTTCTCTCCGTTAAACAGTATTCCCTTTCTCATCCACTGTACCAATGTCCATTCGCCACCTCTCGCTTCTTTTTTCTCTCCGCTCACTTCACATATCTGTCTCTCCCATATTTTGTTTTCTACTTTCTTTTTACTTTTCGCATAAGACTTATCACACTTCGCTTCCTCAGCTCTCATTTTTTTCCTTACACTACACATTCGTTATCCCCCCTCTGCTTTTACTTCTCCCATTCTTCCTTTTTCTTCACTAATTATCTCTTATTCCATTTTTTTCAATATTTCCACCACTACCTCTAATTTCTTTATTTTTTACTTTATTTACTGAAAGATGATCTATCACATATTCGTCCTTCGTTCCCATCTTTCTTTTTTCCACTTTACTCTTCACATCCCTAACAGCACGATATATTGCAGCAATCTTGCAGCAATCTTGCACGGCAAGCTGGCAATATTGCATGCAATATTGCTGCAATGCTGCAGTAATCTATCTATGTCCTACCCTGGGCAATATTGCTGCAATGTGCAGCCATGTTGTGGCAATATTGTAGCGCAATTTTGCTGCAGTGTGCAGCAATGTTGTGGCACATTTCCAATATTCACCGGGATAAAAAAAATTTTTTTTTCGAAATTTTATTACTATTTTATAACTAAATTTGTTTCTTAAAATGCAGTCTATGATTATAAATATTTTCTCGTATTTGAAAAAAACACTTACCTTGGTGGGATCGAACTGGCTACCTCTGGATCGTGAGTCAACTGCCTTACGTGGTAGACTACTTCTTAATTTGATATAAGTGTTATATAAAGTCTACATATGCCACACCAGCGCAAATATATAATTTTTCAAAAATTATTTTAAGAAACAAATTCAGTTTAAAAAGAGTATACAGCTGCACAAATTTTTAATATTGACATTATATCTATTATATGTATATCTATTATATGTACATAGAAGCACAGTACGTAAATGCATGCTACTAAATTGGTACATATAATATATAATACACGTACGTATATGTGTATATATATATATATATATATATATATATATATATATATATATATATGTCTTTTAATATGTTGCAGTGCCACCTTGCAGCAATGTTGCTGCAATTTTAAGCTGCAAGTGCAATGTGGCAATATTGCTGCAATGTTGCTGCAATTTTACGCTGCAAGTGCAATGCGGCAATATTGCTGCAAGATTGCTGCAATTTTACGCTGCAAGTGCAATGTGGCAATATTGCTGCAAGATTGCTGCAATATATCGTGCTGTTAGGGATTCTTTATCCCACTATATACCTCTTTTGCTTTTCTTTCTCCCGCTCTCCCTTTTTCTTCACTATCTCTTCTTTCATTCTTTTAATCTTTTTTACCGCCATTCTTTTTTTTTTTTTACCATCCCTAACATTTTGTTTATATTTATATTTATATTTATATTTATCTGTTTATTTATTTACTTATTTTTCTTTATTTGTTTTGTTTTTCTTTATTTCTTTATTATTTATTTTAAAATATTTATCCCATTCCACTATTTTTCTCTCTGTTAATTCATTCCTTTTTCTCCTCTACTATACTAATATCTAATCGTCACCACCTCCCATTCCTTTTCCCACTCTGCTTACTTCACGTACCTATCTCTCTCATATTTTGTTTTTTTCTTTTTTTTTTATTTTTTATATAAGAGTTATTACACTCTAATTTTTTCATCCGGTATCTCTTTTTTTCTCCCCTTCCTCAGCTCTCCATCTTTCTTTTTTCCTTCTTACTTTTTACATTCATTATTCCATTATCTCTCCTTTTCTTTTTCTTCTTTAGTTCTTCCTAACTCTTCACTATCTCTTCTTCTATCCTTCCACTTAGAATCATTTTACACTTTCAATGTTTTTCACCTCCATCTTTCTTATTTCCACCACCCCTATAATTTCCCCTATTTTTTCTTCATTTACTAAAATATAATCTATTAGTACAATCTTACCTTCCCCTTTGTGTGTCTTTTTCTTTTCTTCTCATTTCCCGTCACATTCCGTTAAATAAATTATTATTATTTTTAGATAATTAAATTAATTTATGTAATTAAATAAAGTCGATTTAATTCCGGGGAGGGAAGGGTTTTAATGTTCCAACAATAGCTGTGTTTCAGTCAAGTCCGACAAAAAAACCGGCGCGCAGTTAAATAAGTTGAAAAAATATATGTATACATACACACAGAAATTAATATTAGGCTGTCAAAGATCTAAGCTTGGACCGTATGGCATTTTATTCTAATTTGATTGTATATTGTAACGGTCTACTTTTCTTATTATTATTTTTTTAAATATTTTTTATAATAATTTTATTTTATTGCTAATTATAAGCATATTGTATGTTTTTTTTCTAATAAGCATATTTTTTAAGTTACAAAAAATATAAAAAATGCTATATTATAATCAAATAAAACAATGATGTTATATATATATATATATATATATATATATATATATATATAACTGCATTATGTATAAATAAGATCTAATTAATATTTATTGATTTACGCAATCTAAATTCAAATCAATTTTAATTTGACAATACAAACTAAAATTAATAATGAAAAAGAAACCACAATAAAACGAAGTACATCTCTGAAATATTTTTGAGCAAGATTAATATTTCCTTTTTTAGTTTTTTATAACATTAAATAATATATTTATAATACCATAAAATTATTAAACAAATAAATTACTAATAAATTATTAGTAATTCCTTTTCAGCACTTTCTCTACTTCCTCCCATCCTATCTTTTTTCCTTTCTCCACTTCCCCCTTTTCTCATTACCCCTATTGCTTTCTTTACCCTCTCTCTCACCTTTGACTTCTGCCCCCTTCCAACTGAATCCTAGATACTTAAACTCCCTCACCTTTTTTTATTTCTTACCTTTCCATCACCATTTTCCTTTCTTCTGCCTCCACCTCTTTTCCCAAACCTTACTATGTTTGTCTTGTCTACATTCAATTTCAACCCCTTCCTCTCTAAATACCTATCTAACCTATTCAACAACCATTTCATTCCCTCCTCATCCTCTGCTAGAATTACTACATCGTCCGCATACCATAGTACCCTTAGTTTTCCTTCTCCTATTTGTACTCCTCCCATTCTATCTCTTCCCAGCTTTATCTGTATGTCCGCCACCAGTAAGTTGAACAGCATTGGACTCAAAATTTTTTTCTGTATTTTTCCTCTACCCTCACTACATTTCTTGTTTTCTCGTATATTTCCATGATCCTCTTTCTCAACCTCTCATTTACCCCTGTTTTTTTCGAACATCTTTCCAAAACCCAACTGTCCACTGAATCAAATGCCGCCCTTAGATCTACAAAAGCAGCCACCTTCTTTTTCTTCTATAATCGCTTCCCTATCGCATAATGCAGTGTGTAAACGTTGTCCACCACTCCTCTCTCCTTCTTAAACCCTGCCTGGTTTCCTGTTATCATCCTCTTCTCCTCCATCTCTTCCCTCTACCTATTTGCTAATACCGACGTATACACTTTGTACGCCGTCGGCATCAGCGTAATCCCTCTATGCTCACTCACCTCTTTTGCCCCTTTTTTTTGTTATCCGAATCACTACTCCGTCCTTCCACGCCTCTGAGAAACCCTCTCCTTTCCATACTCTTCTGCATATTTCCCATAACTCTTTTCTTAAACCACTTCCCCCATAAATTCACACTTCATTTCCTATCTTGTCCTCTCCCACCGTTTTACCTTTCTTCAGCACTCTTTCTACCTCCTCCCTTTTCTCTACTTCCTTTCCGCCCCCTGCTCTGCCACCTCTCCTTCTCCTTCGCTTGTGTTCCGTTCCTTCTAACATCTCTCTAAAGTATTTATCCCACTCCTCTATTGTTATCTTCTTATTAATTTCTACCCTTTTTTTCCTTTTCTCGTTTATTACTTTCCGCACTTGCTTCTCTGTTTTCGCCTCTCTTTCCTCTTCTAGTAGATTTTTTTCTTTTTCTTTTCACACATTTTTTATACTCTTTTTTTTCTCTCTTATAATATTTTTTGTGTTTTCTTTCTCTTTTTTAGTCTCTCAATAACATTTCTACCTCCTTCTTCATCTTCCTACAGTCCCCATCCCACCATTCTCTCTTTTCTTTTGCCCTTTTTTTTACTCTTCTTACCCTTACTTTTTTCTTAATTCTTTCTGTCAACTTTTCGACCTCTTCGTCTATTGCCCTTCTACCTATTTCTACCTCTTCCGTCCTTCTTCTAAACTACTCTCTCGCCTCTTCCGACCAGTCCGTCTTTTCCACCCACCCCTCTTCTTTCGCTATTGTCTTTCTTCTTTTACCAACACCCCCTTTATCCACCCGTGTTGCTACTGATTAGTGATCCAAATCTACCTCACACCCCACCTCCAATCTTGTCACTCTTTCTCAAGCCTTCCCATCTATTGCGTAATTGATCATTGTTTCCCCCTTTCCTCCTGTAAGTCACTTCCCCCTCTTCATCTCCCTTTTTTGTTCTGTTTATAATTCCCTACTTTTCTTTTTCCACTTATCTAATCAGCCCTCCCCCTTGCCTATTTATCATTTTACCTTTCAATTTTCTTTCAACTTCCTCTTTTCCATCCTCCAGCGCTCCTTTCTCCCCTGTTCTCGCATTGAAATCGCCCTTCACTATCCATCTCTCCTTTTTCCCTTCTTTCTCCTATACCGATTTTATCTTACCCATTATTTTGTCCAAGTTGCCGGTTACGTAAACTGTTGCCAATTTTCATTTCTCCTTTCATCTTACTTTTATAATCATTAAACCTTCCCCTCCACCCATTCTTTTTTTTCTTCTAACTCTTTTCTGACTCCCATCATTATCCCACCTATTGCTCTTCCTTTTCTTCCAACTCTTTCTTTGTTTGCACCCTGTATCCTCTAGTTGAACTTCTTTGGCACCCTATTTTTCATTTTCTCCCATTTCTCCTGTTCCAGTCACGTCTCCACCAACCCCACAACATCCCAATCTTTTATCCTTTCCCAAAACCCTTCCTGTTTTCTCTTCATTCCCGCTACATTCCAAAAGCCTATCTTTAGACTTCCTTTTCGTTTCTTCCCCCTCCCTCTTCTCTCCTGCATTCTTTTTTCCCCTTCCTCCTTTTTCCCCTCTTTTTCTTCTCTTTCACTCCTTTTTACTTTCCCCACTCTCTCTGACTCCTTTCCCTCCCTCCTCTCAGCTTTACCACACTTTCTCTCTCCCTACTCTTCTTTCTCCTTCTCTTTTCTTTGCCCTTCCCTCCCATTGTTTCTCCTTCCACTTCACTATCGTCTTTTTTCATTTTTCCGTCTCCCTCTCTTTTACTCTTTCCCTCCTCCTCTGTTCCTCCTTTTTGAATGCGATGTCTAGGTGTCCCAGGTTGCCGATGACGATGTCTAGATAGTGAGCTTCGTAGTTTTCGGTGTCTACGTGTATTAATACCTTGAATTCGATTTCTAGATGTCCCAGGTTGCCGATGACGAGGTCCACATAATGCGCTTCGTAGTTTTCGGTGTCCATGTGTAATAATACGTTGAATGCGATGTCTAGGTGTCCCAGGTTGCCGATGACGATGTCTAGATAGTGAGCTCCGTAGTTTTTTGGTGTCTACGTGTATTAATACCTTGAATTCGATGTCCACGTGTCCCAGGTTGCCGATGACGGAATCCACATAATGCGCTCCGTAGTTTTCGGTGTCTACGTGTATTAATACCTTGAAATTGATGTCTAGGTGTCCCAGGTTGCTGATGACAATGTCCAGATAACGCTCTCCGTAGTTTTAGGTGTCTTAGGTGTAATAATACCTTGAATTCGATGTCTACGTGTTCCAGGTTGCCGATGACGAAGTCCACATAGTGCGTTTCGTAGTTTTTGGTGTCTAGGTGTATTAATAACTTTAAATTCGAATGTAGGACACGTAGATATCGAATTTGAGGTATTAATACACGTAGACACCGAAAACTA
>JASTWP010000948.1:0-99406 GCA_030770255.1 Temnothorax ravouxi | reverse complement strand
TCGCAGAAGCGGCAGCTGCCGTATCCCCTCGTCGACCTCTCGTTGGTTCCACGCTAGTACACACCTTCAGGGAGCCCAGCCGATGATTGCTCGGTCTGCCTGCACCCTTGCAGATAACGCAACAGGGGTCCGCGTCACAAACACCGATCTGGTGATCGCGCTCACCGCATCTAAAACATGCACCAGTTCTGTCCTCGGGAAAACCGCATGTAGAGCGAACGTGGCCGAAACGCCAACATTTAAAACATTGCACGGGTCTAGCATCGAGAAGTTCGACCCGCGCAACGGTCCAGCCGATCCTGAATTTACCCGAAGCGGATATTTTTAAAGCGGCTGACAATGGGCATTTAACCCACACTGAGTTAAGCCCATTGTTCATTTTACGAATGCTGCCCATCTTGACTAAATATTCGTCGCAATCACCAACTATCGAGATTTCGTTTACGATTTCGGTTGAGGATATAGAGTCATCCAGATTCCATATGCGTATTTCGCCCATGGTGGTTGGGCGAGTAACGCGTACTGTATCAACATCGAGGACTTCCTTCAGCTTGCCAACGAGCGTGTCCGCCTTTGAAAACCTAACCTAACCTAACCTAACCTAACCTAACCTAACCTAACCTAACCTAACCTAACCTAACCTAACCCAACCCAACCCGGGTTGGACCGGGGAGCGGATCGGGTCGGGGGGTGTCGGAAACGGTCCCAAAAAATCGCGAAAAATTTAAAAAAAATAAAAAAAAAATAAAAAAAAAATAAATAAAATGGTCAGGTCGAGCCTGACCGTCAGGTTCGAAAAATGTCTAATTTTTCGAGCTGCGTGGACTGGCGATAATTTGAAAGATCGGTTCGAAAACTGTACAAATTGAAATGAGGGACTTGGAAAAATTTCGAAAAAATTTGGCAAAAATAGGTATCCGAAAAGAGGGGTCCGAAACGTCTTTCTCGACGACCCAAATCGAATGGCGTAGGTCCTAAAATGAAGTTTTTCCAAATCAAGTTGTAAAAATTTACCCAGTGAATGGCCGAAAAAGTGTCGAAAAAAGGGGGGTCCGAAACACTTGTCTCGTCGTTTGAAATTGCCTGACATAGGTCCTAAAAATCAAGTTTTTTCAAAGAAAGTTGAAAAAATTTACCAAGTGCGTGGTCGAAAAAATGTCGAAAAAAGGGGGGTCCGAAACGCATTTCTCCGCGTTCCAAGTCGAATGGCGTAGGTCCCAAAAATGAAGTTTTTGCAAAGAAAGTTGGAGAAATTTACCAAGTGTGTGGTCGAAAAAAATGTCGAAAAAAGGGGGGTCCGAAACGTTCGTCTTCGCGTTCCAAATCGAATGCCATAGGTCCTAAAAATGGAATTTTTACGAAGAAACGGAAAAATTTACACGGTGAGTGATCGAAAAAATGTCGAAAAAAGGGGGGTCCCGAACGTTCGTCTCGACGTTTGAAATCGACTGGCGTAGGTCCTAAAAATGATATTTTTACAAAGTTACCCCTTAAAAAACTTGGAATGATCCAGCTTCAACCCCCTCGTCCAAGAGAGCGGAGGCCAAACGGGGGGTGCGAGGGGGATGGGACCTGTGCGGATGAATAGCCCTTGTCGAACGCTACCGGTTTCCATGGGTCGCGACCCCCCCAAAAATCCCGTCTGGCCGCTAAAATTCAAAAACCGATTAAATTCCAAGTATACCGAGCCCAAACGGGGGGTGCGAGGGGGATGGGACCTGTCGGAATAAATAGTACTTTTCGAACGCGACCGCTTTCCATTGGGTCGCGGCCCTCCCAAAAATCCCGTTTGGCCGCTAAAAATCAAAAACCGATTAAATTCCAAGTATGCCGAGCCCAAACGGGGGGTGCGAAGGGGATGGGACCTGTCGGGATAAATAATACTTTTCAAACGCGACCGCTTTCCATTGGGTCCCAGCCCTCCCAAAAATCCCATTTAGCCGCTAAAAATCAAAAACCTTAAAATTCCAAGTATGCCGAGCCCAAACGGGGAGTGCGGGGGGGATGGGACCTAGGGGAATGGATAGCCCTTGTCGAATACAACGACTTTCCATTGGGTCGCGGCCCTCCCAAAAATCCCGTTTGGCCGCTAAAAATCAAAAACCGATTAAATTCCAAGTATACCGAGCCCAAACGGGGGGTGCGGGGGGGATGGGACCTGTCGGGATAAATAGTACTTTTCAAACGCCATGACTTTCCATTGGGTCAAAACCCCCCCAAAATTCTCTTTTAGCCGCTATAAATCGTCAAAGTTTCAAACTTTTCGTTTTTTATTTTTAATTAATTCCAGAAGCGTCGTAAAAATATGTTTATATAGGTTTTTTTGTTTGTCTCGAAGAGACGCGTTCGAAAAAAATGCTAAATCCAAAATTGCCATGTGGCAAAACAGTAAACCTAGCCGGGAAAAGTCAGGAAAAGTCAAAAAGGGTTATAAAGTTGTGAAAAAAGTCAAAAAAAATCAGAAAAAGTTATGAAACCAAGGAAAAAAGAAAAAAGTCAAGAAGAAAGTAAAAAAAAACATGAAATCAAGGGAAAGAGGCAGGAAAAGTCAGGGAAAGTCGAGAAGAGTCAAGAAAAGTCAGGAGAAGTCAAAAAGAGTCATGCGATCGAGAAAAAGAGTCGGCAAAAGTAAGAAAAAGTCAGGAAAAGTCAAAAAGCGCTATGGAATCGGAAAGACAAGTCAGGAAAAGTCAGGAAAAGCCAAGAAGAATTGTGGGAAAAGTCAGAAAAAGTCAAGATGGGTTATGAAATTCAAAAAAGTCATGGAAAAGTCACGAAAAGTCAAGAAGCGTTTGTGGAATCGCTGAGGAAGTCAGGAAAAGTCAAAAAAGAGTCATAAATTGTGGGAAAAGTCAAGAAGAGTCCGAATGAGTCGCGAAATCAAGAAAAAAGTCAGGAAAAGTCAAGCAAAATTCCCAAAAATCATGAAATCGAAAAGAAAGTCGAGAAAGTCGAGAAGTTCGAGAGTCAGGGAAAGTCGAAATAGAGAGTCAGGGAAAGTCGAAAAGAAAGTCAGGAAGAAAGCCAGAAAGAGTCGCGCAATCGTAAAAGAAAAGTCGGAGAAAAGTCGGGCAAATTGCAAAATTGAAAAAAAAGCCAGGAAAAATCAAGAAAAAGTCGGAATGACGATAAAAAAAATTGCGCAAAATCCAGAAACAAAGTCAGGAAAAGCCAGAAAAGCCATGAAATTGAGACAAAAAGGTCGGAAAAAGTCAAAAAGAAAGTCAAGCTAAAAGCCAAAAAAAGTCAGCAAAGTCGGACGACGTCAGAGTCGAGCCAAAAATTGAACGAGTCAGGGAAAAGTTAGGAAAAATCAATAACGGTTGTGATATCGAGGAAAAAAGGCCAAAAAAAGTTGAGAAAAATCGACAAAAAATAGGAAAGAGTCGAGAAAAGTCGAAAAAGAATCGAAAACAAAGTCGGGAAAAATCAAAGTCGGGAAAAAAGTCAGGATGAGGTTAGAAATGCCGGGAAAAGTCGTCAAAAGTTTTGAAACGTATCGAAAAGAGTAAGGCTGTTTAAAAAAGCCAGTGTAACCGTACGGAGGTGTGATGCTGATAATTTCCGATGATTCTAATGTCACCGACACGGTCGCCACTCGATTTTATCTATCGAAACCGAGAAACGATTCTACGCTCGCGCTACGGATTCACCCAATTTACTCCCCTTAGCTGATTCCCCTTCATTTTCGTTTCAGATTTACCGGGATGTCGCCGGATCTTCGTCCACCGTCGCTGGACTTCGCTCCTGGGACCCTTCTGGACCTTGGCTGTGCACCGCCGTTCGCGCCCTTGGACCTCGGTTGCCTCAACGCTGTGTCTCCCCGGACACAGACGTAGGTTCTTCCACGAGTGGTTATCGGGATCGGGTAAGTATTTTAGGGAGGTAAGGATACCGCACGCGATTGTATGTTGATTAACTTGTAGCTCGATTCATCTGCTAAAATATAATATATTTTCCTTTCGTTTCAGGTTTACGAGCTGCTTGCTTGTGACTAGGGTTAACGCGCGACTACCGCGGGATATTCGCCTCCGATTACGATCAACCGTTCGACGTCGGAAGTTTATTGCTGTATCGCGCTCGGACAACGAATTCCTCGATCGGTGGATCGTCCACCCTTATATAGGGTTGCGGCTGTGCTCCCGCTTCGTCCCAGGAACGCCCCTAGCGACCGATGGTCTTCGCGTACGCGGGTGCCGAATGCTTCCGCGTTCCGTCGAATACGTTATCTTTCTTCCGACGGATGTTCTCGTCAATAAAGTCGTAAATCGTCGCTCGATGTATACATTATTGACGTACCGCGTTCCTTCTCGTACCTTCGATGGTTGCTACGCGAGATTCTATAGCTTTCGATCGAACCTTGTTGCTAGGCGCGACTCTGGATCCTGAGCTGTGGTTATCGCATTTACTTTTGCCGTTTTTTAATTGGCTCCTCCACCCGCTGGGTTCCGAGTTTCGCATGTACGTTCGTTCGTTGCGTGGATCGAGATTTCGTCTTCCTCGCGCACGTATCTTTATTAGACACGCGTGGTCAGTCGAGTGTCGTCTTCCGCCTGACCTTTGATTTCGTGCCGCGCTTTTACGTTAAATCTAATGCTAGAATTCGCGTTCGTACGCTCGCCGATGCGCTTACTCCGCTTGTTTGCCCTATCGGTTGGCCGTTACACCCCCTTCGTGGGTGGTCATTCGTTTGACGCCCCTCTCTATCGGAACGGGGTTTTGTCCATCAGGTTCCTCGATTGGCCTCTCCTTGCTTCGTCTGCCATGGGTTTCCCGGTTCCGGGTCCCTTGGTTTTCCTTCATCTGTGGCCATGTGCCGATGGCTATCGTCTATTGAGAACTATACATTAATCTCGTTTTATCGCGATTGATTCCCACGTTTTAGAGGGAGAGGAACGTGATGGTCCTGTTGGTTTTGGTTTCCGGCCTTCGTGGCTCCCGGAACCATAGCCATCCTTACTGTGGCCCTTATTTCCGCTATGCTGCGCGCCGCGGCGCGTGCTCGGATTTTCTTCGCGTCTATCGCGGTCGGTGCTTACCGTCTCGGTGGTAACCTCCTATTTCGACGCCGATTTTACTCCGTTACGGGATTTTACGCTCGTCGCGGTTACCATAGATGGTAATGCTGTACCCTACTTACCACGAACGGTAAGTCTCGCTGTGCGTCATTCTCGCGTCGGTACTTTAACCTTTAAATGCGGACTGTGATCAGTCCACTTGATAACTAAATCTGTACCCTAATCATACTGGGTTTTATTTATTCGGGTAAAATAAACTAAAGATGCCAAAAATAAAACCAAAACGAAACTTTGTGAGAAAACTAAATTTAATGAATCAACTTAAAATAACGACCTGACTCACCAAACTTTTGTCTGCGTCGGTAAAGTAGGCCGTGCTTTATCCGCGCAGTGGTATTCTTAATTACCGAAACCTTATTACATCTACCGCGCTTATATCCTAATTGAACTTATGTAGAGTTGGGCTTCCGCTGAGACCTTATGTCGGACGGTTCACCCTCGTGAACGCGTCCTTTGGTGCTTCTACTGCGTCGACGTTCCCGGCTGGGGTCCAATGCTCCGGTCACGTTCGGCCGCCTCCTGTTCTGTTTGCCGGTCCTTTTTACCGACCGTCGCTACGGTAGCGATTGTTAATATGGGCCGTTTATTTACCACTGTGTGTGGCGTAACTAGCTTTTGGGGTAACACCCTGTCGTCGGTAATGACGACCCCTTGCTTTCCCCTCACTGACGTCACTTGCCCATCCGTCTGCCGCCCTGGCTCGTTGGTGACTGGGCTGCTCTTCTGCGTCTCCGGCTTCCTCTTCTTGGCGGCCGGGCTCGGGAGTCGCGAGTCGGCTGGCGGCTTTACCAGGAGAAAAGTCAGGGACGTCCGATCGAGTCGGAAAATTTTCAGGAACGTCCTTCGGATGCCTCCGCAGTGACGCCTTCCTATGGAGCACCGTCCACCCGCACCGTCCAGGATCCCCGCGTTCTCCGAATGACGGACCACCTTGAGTGTCACCGTCGTGGTAAGCTAACTCGACTAGCACCGATTTTTTTCAGGATTTCACCGCGGTTGCCTTTTCCCTGGCGGCTACTGATGAAGCGACGATCGTCACCTCCGCGCCCGCGTACCGCGTAAGAAAACGGGCGGACCACTTCGCGTTCGGATAAGTATCGGGTAAGTATAAGGCAAGTAATCGACACGTTGATATATTTTATGACGACGGTAGCTTCCGTTTCGTATCGTTGATCGCTTCACGCGTGTGGTTGTTCGCGCGTGTTGTTCCCGTATAAAATGGCGGTCGCGCGTCTCGCCAAGTGCGCGTCGTCGTATTTCGGTTCGCTCGGACCGTTCGTCTTTCGTCGCGGCGACTAGTCGCGCGTTTCGCGGGCTTCCGCTCTTCGGCTTTCCACCTATGGTCGGCGTTCCCCTTCCATGACGGTTCGGCCGTTTTCTCCTCAGGACGGCGGCCTGCGCGACGCGGTAACAACGTCTGGTGTTTGCCGCTCGTTCGCGCGCCAGATGTTCCGAATGGAAACGTCCACCCCGCGGTACCTCGGCGACGAATACGTTCTCTCGCGTCCCGGATAGTGGTTTTCCACTATTTACAATAATGGGTGTTTCGCGACGCCGACCTGCACGCGCGACTCCTTCCGGGTCGTAGTACGGGCCGCGCGCCGCATCGACTTCCCGAAGAAGATGTCTGGGTTACGTTTGCGACGTCCGCCGTTGACGGCGACCCCTGTTGTCCAACCTCGACAGCCCTCTCGTCCCGCGTCCGGTCCTTCTTCCCGTGACCGACGTCCCGGAAGGGTTTTAACGGACCCGGGTCGGCCAACTCTGTTTCCGCAGGCGCGCGCGACGGCGCCCGGATATTCGGGTGTACCAGGTCCTCCTGGTGCGGCAACGCTAGTTTTTTTTTTTCTCGTAGATGACGGTCGCGTCGCTCGTTGGCCTTCGGACGATCGTGTAGCCTCGCTCGCGCGCTTTGCCCGCGCTTCGACCTCTCGCGGTCCTATCTACGCGCGTTCGCAGTGACTCGGCGCGCGCTCACCTGGGTCCGTGGTGACCTCTTCCTCGCGCGGCCCAGATGGGGCAACAACGGTCCGTTGGTCCCTACTTTTGCCCACTTGAGTCCGTGGGGTCCACGGCCCCGAAATACTTTCTACGAATCAACTTTTCTTCGCGACGCTCGCCATCTACCGTACGGGTTGTCCCCGCGGTAACGTGTGTGTGGCTTAAGGCCTTATGTTTCGCGCTCCGTGTCTCGCGTATGATACGACGCGGTAAGCTTCGGTCTAACTTACGTCCTATATTTACCGTTCTGCTAGGTAGTAGAGTGCCGCTCGCTCCCCTCTTAGATGCGTCGTTGTTGTACTCGTCCCTTCGGGTGGCCGCCCGGCGGCCGACGGCTGCACCCCGTCAGAGTCCTCCGGCGTCGGCCGTACGACTCCGTCCTCATCGCCGAACGCGTTCGGCAGCCGCGCGACCTAGGCAACGACACCATACCTATAGTGCAACCGACGGCGCGGTCCGCGCACGACCCTCGGCGCGTTTTCTTGGCCTCGGGGACGCTCTTCTGGAGGGTTGTGGCTGGGAAGCCTGCGGTTGCAAAGTCTGACCCCGGTTTCTCGTACTGGTCCCGCGGCTGACTTTTTTTTTACGAGAAACGCTAGCCATAAGGGCTCTTCGGACTCGCGTGTCCGGCACGCTTAATCTACTTGCTCTAGCCTGCTCTACTGTTTGTCGCTTTCGGGGCCGCTGTTGCCTCCGGCGCGTCCTCGGCTCCTCGGCTAAGCGGACGGTTGCCACGATGCGTTCAAACGTTACGGCTTCTAAAACGCCCAACGTCTCCCTTATACGTTTTTTCCTTGCGTCGTTTGTTTTTCTTAACGACGCTCGGCGCCAACGGGGTGTGCGACCAACGACTCCAGTAAAAGAAAAGAGAAAAAACGAGCAAACGAAAAACCGTTGGGCGCTTAACTAGAAAACGAGGCTAGAGAGGTGTACGGAAAAGCTGTGTACGTCATAGGTCGTTCGTAGCGCTTTTTATAAAGCGTTTAGCGTCGTAAGGCCAAACAGCCCCCGCACACCCTCTTTCTGCACAACGCCGACGGCGGCGTAAGCGTACAAACGTGCGTACTCTCGTTCCTTCGGCACATGTGTCGAGCGTACGCACGTTTCGTCGGCTTACGTCGTGTAGAGTCCCCACGCGCCTCCAGCCGTTGCGCGGCATACGTTTACGTCAAACGTTTTTTGCCGCGCCTGTCGTTTGTCTACTCCAAGTTTGAGAGCGCCCTGATAAACGCGCGCGTCGCACCGTAAAGCACGTACAAACGATATATCTCGCGAACGCGTACTCGTTCCACGAACGCGACTTGCACACGATACTTTCGTATTTACCGTCTTCAGTCGCACGTGTGCCGGTGTTTGTTTTCTTTTGTACGTTTTAAACGACGCCTTTGTCTCCGAAACGTCGTTCGAACCGTCGTTTGCGCGCGAAACGAGACTTGGCGCGCGCTTCGTCGACCGACGGGTTTCGCTCGCCTTTTTGTTTCGTCGCGTTTGCAACATTTTTTCATCCTACTTTAACCACACCCCCTTTGATGATACGGCACATACCTGACCGCGCGCCCCATACTATACCGACGTGTGTCGTGTGTCGCCAAGTTTCTGCTTTACGTAGGTGCCGCGTGTGTCAAACGTGCCCGCACCTCGCCCGCGCCTTGCTTCCGACCCGTGTCGCGTGTGTCAAACGTGCCCACGCACTTGGCCCGCGCTTTTGCTTTACGTAGATGTGTCGTGTGTCAAACGTGCCAACGCACCTCGCCTCGCCAGCGCTTTGCTTTCCCGAAATGTGTCGTGTGTCAAACGTGCCCGCACACCTGACTTGCGCCTTGCTTTCGACCCGTGTGTCGTGTGTCAAACGTGCCCACGCACTTGGCCCGCGCTTTTGCTTTACGTAGATGTGTCGTGTGTCAAACGTACCAACGCACCTCGCCTCGCCAGCGCTTTGCTTTATATAAATGTGTCGTGTGTCAAACGTGCCCGCACACCTAACTTGCGCCTTGCTTTCGACCCGTGTGTCGTGTGTCACAGCGAGCCCACTATATCGCGCGGTGTGTTTCCCTCGCTTTATATACCGATGTGTGTCTTTCGCTTTCTATTAATATTACAAGGGGAGAAACACGCCGTTATATATAAGAGGACGAGGGAACGACCGCGCGATATAAAGCGAGGAACGTTTTGACACACGACACACGTGTCGAAAGCCAGGCGCGAGCAAGGTGTACGGGCACGTTTGACACACGAATTACGTTTTCTACGTCTTACGGGTAAAAGAATTTAAAAAAACGGTTTTCAGAACATCGGTAACAAAGATCTATACACTCTATAGTACTCTCCGGAAACGTCTACCCCTCGTTCACATACACGTCGTTAAGATTTGGTTACGTAGTTCTGGAGTTGTAGAAATTTCGGTAAATTTCGCACATACACACATACACACTATACCTCCAAAACTACGTAACCAAATTTTAACGACGTGTATATGAACGAGGGGTAGACGTTTTCGGAGAGTACTATAGAGTGTGTATTTTTTCGTTACCGATGTTCTGGAAACCGCGTTTTTACGTTTTCTACGTCTTACGGGTAAAAGAATTTAAAAAAACGATTTCCAGAACATCGGTAACGAAGAACTATACACTCTATAGTACTCTCCGGAAACGTCTACCCTTCGTTCATATACACGTTGTTAAGATTTTGGTACGTAGTTCTGGAGTTATAGAAATGTGTTAAATTTACCAAAATTTCTACAACTCCAGAACTAACTAACCAAATCTTAACGACGTGTATATGAACGAGGGGTAGACGTTTCCGGAAAGTACTATACAGTGTGTATTTTTTCGTTACCGATGTTCTGGAAACCAATTTTTTTAATTTCTTTAATTTTTACGAGTAAAAGAATTTAAAAAAACGGTTTTCGATTGTTTCAGATTGTGCAGCAAGTGTAGAATAAGAATCCGAAGCGACCTTGGCGCGGACAAAGTTAGTTAACTACGTAAAAACGTACGTAACACGTAACGACGAGTCAAACACACACGCCGCGCCGTTCGGACCCCGAAAAAATCACAGAGACTGTACAGCAAGTGTAAACGACGATTCCGAAGCGATCTTGGCGATGACGAACGTAGTTAACTACGTAAAAACGTACGTAACACGTAACGACGAGTCAAACACACACGCCGCGCCGTTCGGAACCCGAAAAAATCACAGACTGTACAGCAAGTGTAGACAACGAATCCGAAGCGACCTCGGCGCGGACAAAGTTAGTTAACTACGTAAAAACGTACGTAACACGTAACGACGAGTCAAACACACACGCCGCGCCGTTCGGAACCCGAAAAAATCACAGAGACCCCACAACAAGTGTAGACGACGAATCCAAAGCGACCTTGGCGCGGACGAAGTTAGTTAACTAGTTAAGAAATCAATCAACAATTAACTCCAGACCTAATTAACCAAATCTTAACGACGTGTATATGAAATAAGGGTAGAATTTTTCGGAGAGTACTATAGAGTGTGTACTTTTTCGTTGCCGATGTTCTGAAAACCGATTTTTTAATTTTTTAATTTTTACGAGTAAAAGAATTTAAAGAAACGGTTTCCGATTGTTTCAGATTGTGCAGCAAGTGTAGAATAAGAATCCGAAGCGACCTTGGCGATGACATAGTTAGTTAACTAATTAAAAAATTAATTAACAATTAAATAATAATCAAACACACACGCATATCCGTTCGGACCCCGAAAAAATCACAGAGACTGTACAGCAAGTGTAGAATACGAATCCAAAGCGACCTTGGCGATGACGAAATTAATTAACTAATTAAAAAATTAATTAACAATTAAATAATAATCAAACACACACGCATATCCGTTCGGAACCCGAAAAAATCACAGAGACTGTACAGCAAGTGTAGAATACGAATCCGAAGCGACCTTGGCGATGACGAAGTTAGTTAACTAGTTAAGAAATCAATCAACAATTAACTCTAGACCTAATTAACCAAATCTTAACGACGTGTATATGAAATAGGGGTAGAATTTTTCGAAGAGTACTATAGAGTGTGTACTTTTTCGTTGCCGATGTTCTGAAAACCGATTTTTTAATTTTTTTAATTTTTACGAGTAAAAGAATTTAAAGAAACGGTTTCCGATTGTTTCAGATTGTGCAGCAAGTGTAGAATAAGAATCCGAAGCGACCTTGGCGATGACGAAATTAGTTAACTAATTAAAAAATTAATTAACAATTAAATAAGAATCAAACACACGCATATCCGTTTGGACCCCGAAAAAATCACAGAGACTGTACAGCAAATGTAGAATACGAATCCAAATCGACCTTGGCGATGACGAAGTTAGTTAACTACCTAAAAAATTAATTAACACGTAAATAATAGTCAAACACACACGCATATCCGTTCAGAACCCGAAAAAATTACAGACTGTATAGCAAGTGTAGAATACGAATCCTAAGCGACCTTGGCGATGACGAAGTTAGTTAACTACGTAAAAAATTAATTAGCAATTAAATAATAGTCAAACACACACGCATATCCGTTCGGAACCCGAAAAAATTACAGAGGCTGTACAGCAAGTGTAGAATACGAATCCGAAGCGACCTTGGCGATGACGACGTTAATTAACTAATTAAAAAATTAATCAACAATTAAATAATAGTCAAACACACACGCATATCCGTTCGGAACACGAAAAAATCACAGAGACCCCACAACAAATGTAGAATACGAATCCGAAGCGACCTTGGCCACAAAGCTGCCACAAAATGGCCACAAGGCTGCCACAAAATGGCCACAAGGCTGCCACAAAATGGCCACAATGCTGCCACAATTTGAAAGCCACCCGGTTGAAGTTAGAATTAATTTTGAATATTTAGAAACTACTTTTCATGGGATTTTATCTGACTTTTACTCACGTTTTCTTCTAATGACGGAACTGATCAGGAATCAGACCGGGGTGCACTAACTCTTACTGGAGAAACTCTACGGCATACACTCCAAGCGCGGGTGCCGACTAGTTAAAAAATTAATCAACGTAAATAATAGTCAAACACACACGCATCGCCGTTCGGAACCCGAAAAAATCACAGAGGCTGTACAGCAAGTGTAGAATACGAATCCGAAGCGACCTTGGCCACAATGCTGCCACAAAATGGCCACAAGGCTGCCACAAAATGGCCACAAAGCTGCCACAAAATGGCCACAAGGCTGCCACAAAATGGCCACAAAGCTGCCACAAAATGGCCACACGGCTGCCACAATTTGAAAGCCATCCGGTTGAAGTTAGAATTAATTTTGAATATTTAGAGGCTACTTTTCATGGGATTTTATATGACTTTTACTCACGTTTTCTTCTAATGACGGAACTGATCAGGAGTCAAACCGGGGTGTACTAACTCTTACTGGAGAAACTCTACGGCATACACTCCAAGCGCGGGTGCCGACTAGTTAAAAAATTAATCAACACGTAAATAATAGTCAAACACACACGCATATCCGTTCGGAACCCGAAAAAATCACAGAGACTGTACAGCAAGTGTAGAATACGAATCCGAAGCGACCTTGGCGATGACGAAGTTAATTAACTAGTTAAGAAATCAATCAACAATTAACTCTAGACCTAATTAACCAAATCTTAACGACGTGTATATGAAATAGGGGTAGAATTTTTCGAAGAGTACTATAGAGTGTGTACTTTTTCGTTGCCGATGTTCTGAAAACCGATTTTTTAATTTTTTTAATTTTTACGAGTAAAAGAATTTAAAGAAACGGTTTCCGATTGTTTCAGATTGTGCAGCAAGTGTAGAATAAGAATCCGAAGCGACCTTGGCGATGACGAAGTTAGTTAACTAATTAAAAAATTAATTAACAATTAAATAAGAATCAAACACACGCATATCCGTTTGGACCCCGAAAAAATCACAGAGACTGTACAGCAAATGTAGAATACGAATCCAAATCGACCTTGGCGATGACGAAGTTAGTTAACTACCTAAAAAATTAATTAACACGTAAATAATAGTCAAACACACACGCATATCCGTTCAGAACCCGAAAAAATTACAGAGACTGTATAGCAAGTGTAGAATACGAATCCTAAGCGACCTTGGCGATGACGAAGTTAGTTAATTACGTAAAAAATTAATTAGCAATTAAATAATAGTCAAACACACACGCATATCCGTTCGGAACCCGAAAAAATTACAGAGACTGTATAGCAAGTGTAGAATACGAATCCTAAGCGACCTTGGCGATGACGAAGTTAGTTAATTACGTAAAAAATTAATTAGCAATTAAATAATAGTCAAACACACACGCATATCCGTTCGGAACCCGAAAAAATTACAGAGGCTGTACAGCAAGTGTAGAATACGAATCCGAAGCGACCTTGGCGATGACGACGTTAATTAACTAGTTAAAAAATTAATCAACAATTAAATAATAGTCAAACACACACGCATATCCGTTCGGAACACGAAAAAATCACAGAGACCCCACAACAAGTGTAGAATACGAATCCGAAGCGACCTTGGCCACAAAGCTGCCACAAAATGGCCACAAGGCTGCCACAAAATGGCCACAAGGCTGCCACAAAATGGCCACAAGGCTGCCACAAAATGGCCACAATGCTGCCACAATTTGAAAGCCACCCGGTTGAAGTTAGAATTAATTTTGAATATTTAGAAACTACTTTTCATGGGATTTTATCTGACTTTTACTCACGTTTTCTTCTAATGACGGAACTGATCAGGAATCAGACCGGGGTGCACTAACTCTTACTGGAGAAACTCTACGGCATACACTCCAAGCGCGGGTGCCGACTAGTTAAAAAATTAATCAACGTAAATAATAGTCAAACACACACGCATCGCCGTTCGGAACCCGAAAAAATCACAGAGGCTGTACAGCAAGTGTAGAATACGAATCCGAAGCGACCTTGGCCACAATGCTGCCACAAAATGGCCACAAGGCTGCCACAAAATGGCCACAATGCTGCCACAAAATGGCCACAAGGCTGCCACAAAATGGCCACAAGGCTGCCACAAAATGGCCACAAAGCTGCCACAAAATGGCCACAAGGCTGCCACAAAATGGCCACAAGGCTGCCACAAAATGGCCACAATGCTGCCACAATTTGAAAGCCACCCGGTTGAAGTTAGAATTAATTTTGAATATTTAGAAACTACTTTTCATGGGATTTTATCTGACTTTTACTCACGTTTTCTTCTAATGACGGAACTGATCAGGAATCAGACCGGGGTGCACTAACTCTTACTGGAGAAACTCTACGGCATACACTCCAAGCGCGGGTGCCGACTAGTTAAAAAATTAATCAACGTAAATAATAGTCAAACACACACGCATCGCCGTTCGGAACCCGAAAAAATCACAGAGGCTGTACAGCAAGTGTAGAATACGAATCCGAAGCGACCTTGGCCACAATGCTGCCACAAAATGGCCACAAGGCTGCCACAAAATGGCCACAATGCTGCCACAAAATGGCCACAAGGCTGCCACAAAATGGCCACAAGGCTGCCACAAAATGGCCACAAAGCTGCCACAAAATGGCCACAAGGCTGCCACAAAATGGCCACAAGGCTGCCACAAAATGGCCACAATGCTGCCACAAAATGGCCACAATGCTGCCACAAAATGGCCACAAGGCTGCCACAAAATGGCCACAAGGCTGCCACAAAATGGCCACAAGGCTGCCACAAAATGGCCACAAAGCTGCCACAAAATGGCCACACGGCTGCCACAATTTGAAAGCCATCCGGTTGAAGTTAGAATTAATTTTGAATATTTAGAGGCTACTTTTCATGGGATTTTATATGACTTTTACTCACGTTTTCTTCTAATGACGGAACTGATCAGGAGTCAAACCGGGGTGTACTAACTCTTACTGGAGAAACTCTACGGCATACACTCCAAGCGCGGGTGCCGACTAGTTAAAAAATTAATCAACACGTAAATAATAGTCAAACACACACGCATATCCGTTCGGAACCCGAAAAAATCACAGAGACTGTACAGCAAGTGTAGAATACGAATCCGAAGCGACCTTGGCGATGACGAAGTTAGTTAACTAGTTAAGAAATCAATCAACAATTAACTCTAAACCTAATTAACCAAATCTTAACGACGTGTATATGAAATAGGGGTAGAATTTTTCGGAGAGTACTATAGAGTGTGTACTTTTTCGTTGCCGATGTTCTGAAAACCGATTTTTTAATTTTTTTAATTTTTACGAGTAAAAAAATTTAAAGAAACGGTTTCCGATTGTTTCAGATTGTGCAGCAAGTGTAGAATAAGAATCCGAAGCGACCTTGGCGATGACGAAGTTAGTTAACTAATTAAAAAATTAATTAACAATTAAATAAGAATCAAACACACGCATATCCGTTTGGACCCCGAAAAAATCACAGAGACTGTACAGCAAATGTAGAATACGAATCCAAATCGACCTTGGCGATGACGAAGTTAGTTATAACTACCTAAAAAATTAATTAACACGTAAATAATAGTCAAACACACACGCATATCCGTTCAGAACCCGAAAAAATTACAGAGACTGTACAGCAAGTGTAGAATACGAATCCTAAGCGACCTTGGCGATGACGAAGTTAGTTAACTACGTAAAAAATTAATTAGCAATTAAATAATAGTCAAACACACACGCATATCCGTTCGGAACCCGAAAAAATTACAGAGGCTGTACAGCAAGTGTAGAATACGAATCCGAAGCGACCTTGGCGATGACGACGTTAATTAACTAGTTAAAAAATTAATCAACAATTAAATAATAGTCAAACACACACGCATCGCCGTTCGGAACACGAAAAAATCACAGAGACCCCACAACAAGTGTAGAATACGAATCCGAAGCGACCTTGGCCACAAAGCTGCCACAAAATGGCCACAAGGCTGCCACAAAATGGCCACAATGCTGCCACAATTTGAAAGCCACCCGGTTGAAGTTAGAATTAATTTTGAATATTTAAAAACTACTTTTCATGGGATTTTATCTGACTTTTACTCACGTTTTCTTCTAATGACGGAACTGATCAGGAATCAGACCTGGGTGCACTAACTCTTACTGGAGAAACTCTACGGCATACTCTCCAAGCGCGGGTGCCGACTAGTTAAAAAATTAATCAACACGTAAATAATAGTCAAACACACACGCATCGCCGTTCGGAACACGAAAGATCACAGAAACCCCACAACAAGTGTAGAATACGAATCCGAAGCGACCTTGGCCACAAAGCTGCCACAAAATGGCCACAAGGCTGCCACAAAAAGGCCACAAGGCTGCCACAAAATGGCCACAATGCTGCCACAATTTGAAAGCCACCCGGTTGAAGTTAGAATTAATTTTGAATATTTAGAGACTACTTTTCATGGGATTTTATCTGACTTTTACTCACGTTTTCTTCTAATGAAGGAACTGATCAGGAGTCAGACCGGGGTGCACTAACTCTTACTGGAAAAACTCTACGGCATACACTCCAAGCGCGGGTGCCGATTAGTTAAAAAATTAATCAACACGTAAATAATAGTCAAACACACACGCATCGCCGTTCGGAACACGAAAAAATCACAGAGACCCCACAACAAGTGTAGAATACGAATCCGAAGCGACCTTGGCCACAAAGCTGCCACAAAATGGCCACAAGGCTGCCACAAAATGGCCACAAGGCTGCCACAAAATGGTCACAATGCTGCCACAATTTGAAAGCCACCCGGTTGAAGTTAGAATTAATTTTGAATATTTAGAGGCTACTTTTCATGGGATTTTATCTGACTTTTACTCACGTTTTCTTCTACGGACGGAACTGATCAGGAGTCAGACCGGGGTGCACTAACTCTTACTGGAGAAACTCTACGGCATACACTCCAAGCGCGGGTGCCGACTAGTTAAAAAATTAATCAACACGTAAATAATAGTCAAACACACACGCATCGCCGTTCGGAACACGAAAAAATCACAGAAACCCCACAACAAGTGTAGAATACGAATCCGAAGCGACCTTGGCCATTTAGCTGCCACAAAATGGCCACAAGGCTGCCACAAAATGGCCACAATGCTGCCACAAAATGGCCACAAGGCTGCCACAAAATGGCCACAAGGCTGCCACAAAATGGCCACAAGGCTGCCACAAAATGGCCACAAGGCTGCCACAAAATGGCCACAAGGCTGCCACAAAATGGCCACAAGGCTGCCACAAAATGGCCACAATGCTGCCACAAAATGGCCACAAGGCTGCCACAAAATGGCCACAAGGCTGCCACAAAATGGCCACACGGCTGCCACAATTTGAAAGCCACCCGGTTGAAGTTAGAATTAATTTTGAATACTTAGAGGCTACTTTTCATGGGATTTTATCTGACTTTTACTCACGTTTTCTTCTAATGACGGAACTGATCAGGAGTCAGACCGGGGTGTACTAACTCTTACTGGAGAAACTCTACGGCATACACTCCAAGCGCGGGTGCCGACTAAGCTTGAGAACGGGGTCCGCGTCAAACGAGCCGTATGAAAGTCACGTTGGGTGACAACGACACGTTTTCTACGTAATAGCACAAAGTCATACGACCAATGGCGTAAGCGTACGGTTTTTCCTATTTTCTGGAAAAACGGTTGACCACCAAACGTTTTAATGACGATCGTCGTGACCACCAAACGCGTCCGCGTCCAACGAGCCGTATGAAAGTCACGTTGCGTGATAAATAATGTTTATTCATCAAATTACCGAGCTACCGTCACGGAGTCGTACGACCAATGGCGTGAGAGTACGGTTTTTCCTATTTTCTGGAAAAACGGTTGACCACCAAACGTTTTAATGACAATCGTCGTAACCACTAAACGCGTCCGCGTCGAATGAGCCCTATCAAAGTTAATTTGGGTGACAAATACAACTTTCCTGATTAATGGCACAGGAGGTGATATGTCCGGCATTATGCGCATACGGTTTTTTCTATTTTCTGGGAAAACGGTTGACCACCAAACGTTTTAATGACGATCGTCGTAACCACTAAACGCGTCCGCGTCAAACGAGCCGTATGAAAGTCACGTTGCGTGACAACGACACGTTTTCTACGTAATAACACAGAGTCATATACGACCAATGGTGTGAGCGTACGGTTTTTCCTATTTTCTAGGAAAACGGTAGGGTGACGATCGTCGTAACCACTAAACGCGTCCGCGTCCAACGAGCCGTATGAAAGTCACGTTGCGTGATAAATAATGTTTATTCATCAAATTACCGAACTGACGTCACGGATTCGTACGACCAAAATGGCGTGAGAGTACGGTTTTATCTTATTTCTTATGCTAGGTCTACAATGCGAGTCGTAAAGTCGTGAGTCGTAAGAATTGACCAATCACAGTCGATTATTCTCCTCAAATTCAATAGTGATTGGTCAATTCTTACGGCTGACGACTTTACGACTCGCATTGTAGACCTAGCTTAAGGAAAACGATTTACCACCAAACGTTTTAATGACGATCGTCGTAACCACTAAACGCGTCCGCGTCGAATGAGCTATAAAAAAGTTAACGTGGTTGAAAAAAAAAATTGTCCGGCTAACTTCACACCGGAACGTTCATTTTGATTTTACAGGAAAACGGCTAACCACCAAACGATCGGACTAGACTACCAAAGACCACCAATCGATTCCACGTAATTAAAGTTCGATACGTTGAAGTTGTCCGGCCAACTTCACGGAGGTCAACTTCACGGAGGTAACAGTCTAATCATGAGGTAGATTGGTAAGTTACTATAGATTGGTATCCGTGGCCGCGTTCAGCAGACACAACTGTTGAGTTCGTTTTCGCGCAACACTGTGTTGCGTGGTCGGTTCTAAAAGTAAAAGTGCGAATTCATGGGACGCTCGTTTCAGCGTATCGCGAGATCACGTGATTTCGATCTGACGCTAGCGTCAAGCAAAGAAAGCTGGATTTTCTCAGCTTTAGGCCCGGTTTCACCAACGTGATTTAATCTAATCGGTCGATTAAACTCACTCTTCATCTCTTTCCAACTGTTCCCCTAGAAAGAGACGAAGAGTGAGTTTAATCGATCGATTAAGCCCCGATTTCATTGACGCTAGAAACCAGCGTCAAATATAGTCACGTGACTAAAGGTGCGATTTCATTGACGCTAGAAACCAGCGGCAGCGTCAGAAAAATGTAGTGGGGGAAGAAGTTCCGTTGAATTTTGCGGTACGCTAAAAAGTTGAGACGGTCTGAACTTCTTCCCCCACTACATTTTCTTGACGCTGCCGCTGGTTTCTAGCGTCAATGAAATCGCACCTTTAGATTAAATCATGTTGGTGAAACCGGGCCTATTAAACGTCAAAGCCAAAGCAGCGCGAAGACGCCAAAATTTTGACGCTGTTTTCCTTTTCATGCATTTCAATTGACGCCGGCGTCAATTGTGGTCATGCGACCTTCTTGCCGCTGAAAATGAGCGTCGAGCGTCAGCATGAAAAGGCACCTTAAGAGCCACGCATGTTTGACTGCTACTGAACGGCTTGGGTCTGCTGAACGCGCTCCGTGGTGTGAGCTGGCGCTGTCTAGTGATATCGTCAAGAGCTGGCGCCGTCTAGGGAATAGTCACCACACACCCTTCCGTCCTCCCTCACCCGAGGACAAAACGAAAAAACCTCCTGAACTTTGACGTTTAATATTTCGCGTCGCGGGGCAGAGCGCGACGCTTTTTTCTGTCAGCGTCGGTCGTTTCGCGCAGAAACGCGTCGCGTGAGAGTACACGTTCGTCGATATTGGAGGTGAGACCCCTAAACTGAATACGTACTTTTGGAGTTTTTTTGTAACATATTTAAAATTTGTATGTTCATGAATAGCACCATACCTCTAAACTAACGTGTCAACATGGACAACTCGGAGATTGACGGTTCAATCAAAGAGATCCAACTCGACAAAAACCAGTATGATGGGGAGAATATTCGAACGTCGCGAGAAGATGTCGACGATAACCCACATGGTGACGAGGAGCAGCGAGAAAAATTGATACGACTGCCCCTGGGAAGAATAAAGACTATTGTTAAAATGGACCCCGAAGTCAGTTTGATTAATCAAGAAGCTGCGTTTCTGGTGGCCAAGTCAGTGGTAAATAAATAGAATTGAATAATATACGTAACTGTGATACGTTTGCGAGTGGATTAAAACACGTGTCTACCTATTATAGGAATTTTTTATCGAGTCGCTTGCAAAAGAAGCTTATAAATACACTGCGCAAGCGAAGAAACGAACTGTTCAAAAGCGTGATGTAGAAAATGCCATTGATAACGTGGATGCGCTTGTATTTTTGGAAGGTATGCTTGCGTGATCACGTAACGTTGGTACGGTCTGTTATAGACGTAAACACATCAAGAGATCTTTCTATTTATATATGCTGGTACCTGGTACACGAATAAAAATAATAATGATATGTTTAGATATATGAGCCGTGAATCGTGTCACGCGCGTTGTGAGATTTTCAATATTGTATATAATTTGAGTACGATATAGTAAATAGGAAAATTTTTGTAAATGTCATGCTAATAAAATTGACTGTTCCATTGCGTTCGTTTTCTTTTATATTGTCAACTTTAAATCTTGTAGGAGTACAAAGTGAAACGGGTATCGTATTCTAAAAGCGTTATTAAATGTGCAGTTTTTGTATATGTAAAAAAAAAAAAGAAAATCTATCCGTCCATTCAAAATTCATTTCGTGTTTTTTGTTTTTTTTTTCCCACAACAGAATGTTTCATTTATAATAGATTGGCCACGAAGTCCGCGTGTGGTTTTTTACTTATAACGTTTACTTGTAAAAAACCGCACGGACTTCGTGGCCAACCTAATACTATGTAAGTATTTGCGACGCTTCGCGAAAGGAAACGTACATAGTAACGTACTGCTTAAAAGTTAAAACTCACATAAAGTATTTACAAGGTCGGACAGTTAAGATTTGTATTATGGACACCTTCGGTTTTTACTTGTTTCCTACGCGAACTACGCTTTATAGACTGAATGTTTCCTCTTATATTGCCCACCATTTTACATTTCGCTCGTTGACTATGCGGAATGGACGCAAGTGCAAGACGGAAACACGCATCTTTACTGTTTTGCGCGTGTTACTCGGTGAAATAAATGCGGAAACTTGAATCAAGTTCAAAATAAGACGTTTGTTCAGTACGCGAGTTTCGCGAATGACGTAAGAACGCAAATGCTCGCGTGTATATTAATGTATGCATACTCAATGTGACTGCTTATGAAGTAAACAACGATGATAATTTTTTTACTATCTTTACTGCATTATTTATGAAGCATTTGTCGAAACAAAATCTTTGTACGCCACCGTGTTCTTAATGTTTTCAAGTTTTACATTTTTTCTATGCGCCGCAGCTAACTGCGAAGCACCTTTAATTAATATAATATTGTATACATACATACCTATATAGATACATACACATATGTAATGTCCCCGTCCACGCTTCCTTTCTAAGCTTTGCATGTATAGTATAGTTTTGTGTATATGTATTATATATATATATATATATATATATATGTATACGTATGTTGTATATAAAGAGAATGAAAATTAGGATGCCTAGGATCATTTGAAGAAACTAAACTATTTCCGTATAGCAGAGTATATTATCAGAAATATTTCCAACTAATATATATAATATATATATATATATATATATATATATATATATACACAATACATTAATATAACATATATATATATATATATATATATATATATATGTTTGTATGTATGCGCGCGTGTGTATGTGTGTGTGCGTGTGGGTGTAACTTATATAAGTAACAAAAATAAGAGAGAAAATCAGTCTTCTTCACACATTTGCCAATTCCGTATTTAAACTATGAGTGAGATACGTGGTTAGAAACGACTTATACTGATGTATTTCAGTTATGAGGTTAATATTGCAAAAGAAACAAAGACAAAATAAAATTTGTCGGTTTTATACGGTGTAATCTGATATCGTTACTCTTTTTCATTCTGGAAGAACACAAGGTTACATCATACAACGTGTCTAACGGCGTATATAAAAATTTTTCGGTTCAAATCTAGTTTCGCGACGTATACAACGCTCTGTTTTTCTACACGTGTTATTTGGCATCTCTCGTATCTTGGAGAGAGTCAACGTTTTTGTGATTTTAAATCTGCAAAATACCGCGCTGTGTCGCGTTGCTGAATGTATTCGTTGAATGTTTCTGTTGTCAACGTGTCGCTCGTGCACGACTCTCCTATCATTCTCAAGCTTTCTTCTTTTCAACGTACGAGTCTATTCGATACGATGTTTAGTACACGTACATTTATCGTGAACACAGTTTCTCATAATCTCATCGTGCATATCAGTCAGATATTAGCGACATTAGCGTTTCATGATTATTATCGTAATACCTATATGCTATGGTTACGTGTTTAAAGATAATGTAAAATTAAGATTGCGTATAATATATGCGTTCTAATGTACGGCGCACTTTGTACGTACACAACGACGATCGGTCAAACCCTCAGTGGTTGTTCATCTACTGCTGTTCTACTTCTTACGCTTAGTTTTGCGTCGTCTGCTGTCACCTCTAAAAGAATTTTGATCCCCCGATGTATTAACGCCAGTAGATTTGCTATGGTTGTAGAGATTGTTTAGGAAATCCTCGAAATCCGCTTCGCTGTTTTGTAAAAAAAGAAAAGATATGTTTATTCTAGATGCACACGCTCAACGGAAAGGAGCTTGCTGAATAAAATGTCAAACGAGCCGACGCGCGCGCGCGTATGCTAGTTAAAAAAAAAGACGATACGCTAACAATCACGCGCGCAAAGCGTACCTTGTATTGGGATCTATCTGTTGCCGTTTTTTACCGCTACTGGACGTTTGAGACGGTAGTCTTTGTCCTAAGACTATTCTATATTGGACACTATGCGTATTCGCTCTAAGATGTTTGAGATTCCCAGCTTGGCAAGCTGCCCAGTCAGTCACATCGTACACCGCTCCTTCCATACATGCGTAATAGTGCCATAGGAAACCCATTAAACGAGACTCTGCCCAGATATCACCCTATACGGACACGTTGAACGTACGATTAATTTCAGAGAGCGGACACAACTGATAAATGTATATAGGAATAACGTCGACACTCGCCTCTTTCGCACTGTGACGTATTTTGCATTGCGTGCAAAATCGCGCGGCATAACAAGGACGTTGCGTAGGGATACGTTTGTGTCTCAAGCCGCAATTTGTACATCTTATTGTATTTGCTGCCTGCTCCATCTTTCGATGAAGTTGCGACAGCAAGTCGCTTAGCTCACCCCAAGCCGCTTCGACCTGCCTAGTCTGATTAAAGGCTTGCCTACGTTCCTAAAATAATACGCAACGTACACACGTGTTTGGTACGCTTATGGTAATCAAAAACTAACGTTACTACGTTTCAGTCGCGTTCGTCGTGTGTAAGTGTGAGAAAAAAATTTAGAGTGAAACGGATGCTTTCGTACCGGTTCCCCAATGATATCGAAAGCATGTACCAATATTTTAAATGCTTCCTCTGCTCCTGGCTGGTTATTTTTATCCGGATGTACTAGAAAGGCTTGTCTCTTGTAATATTTTTTTATATCGTCGTCCGAGCACGTTGGCGTAACACCGAGTATGCTGTAAGGATCCTTTCCCTTGCACGCTAATAATCTTTTCATGGCTTCTTCGCCGGTACTGGGTAACGCGATATTGGTTTCTAGCCCACCGTGAATCCACGTGCCACTGTCTTCTCTCTCCTCGTTCTTCTTGGTGTTTAGTTTTCGCCAGAACGCAAATTTACTACTTCCGAGCCACGTGTCCACGTGTTTACCAATAGCGTTTAAGATACGAATTTTACAAAATGTCACAGCCACGTACGTGCACCAGCACTTTAAATAAAGTATGGTGTGATACCAAGCGCATTTACCACTGGAAAAAGAGGTTGAAAAGAGGCAAGTTAAAAAGTGTGTGTGTGTGTGTGTGTGTGTGTAAAAGATACATGTGTATAAGATAGTCGTTCTCTCTCTCCTTCTCGTACGTGCGCGTGCCAGAGAGAGAAAAAAAAAAGACACTTATACCGGTACGAGATGGAGAGAATATCTGATATCTCGCGCGCAAGTACTTACGTGTGTCGTGTGTCGATACTTACAGCTGAATAACCAGGTTGGCGCTCATGCCAACTACATCGGAGATTAAATGTAGTAGCCACGAAAAGATTTTCACGAGAATTTTGCTCCAACGAGTCGCGTACTTCGTCAAGTTTATATATAAATCTTTAATAGAAGATTCTCTGTTTTCCCTTTTTCTGCTTCTCTGTCCCTTCTTAATCTGCTGCTGAGCCTTCTCGGCTTGAAAACGTTTAGAATTTTTCTCCTTGAGTAGCGTCTTCTTATCCTCTTTAGTGACTTTCGTAATAACTTGTTGATTCTTTTCCATTTTTTCAGACGAGACTGTCTGACTGAACGTCGTGCGTGTATTCAAGTTATTGTTTATCTGTATCGGACGTTTCGGAATATTTCCCGCAGTTTTCGGCGTGCTGTTTTGTACCTTAGTATTGTTAAGAGTCTCGTTCTTTTCTGCTTTCTTGGACGATCTCTTATCAGATTTCTTCCTTTCTGAATAAAATTGATCAGTTCTGTCGAAAGCGTTTATCTGACGAGACGCGGTGGACTGTGAACCAAGATTGTCGAGCGACACCCAACGTCTTGGAAGGTTGGAAGAATTTTTTTCTAAAACTTTTCTAGGACGTTGCATTTTCGGAGAACTGTGATCGTCGCTACCAGATGAGTTCTGTCTTTTCAAGAGCGCGGGCTTGTTTTTGGTCTTGATATTCTTGTTGGAAATTTTCTTGCCTGCCATCTCGCGTTTTGGTTTCACAGGCTGAACCGTCAACGGAGACGACGAAGTTGGTGCAGATTTTGTTAAAACGTCCGAGTAAGAAGGTCGCATAGGTTTCACTTCGGCCACCATCCTTGGTTTCTTGTATTGAGAGTCCGATATATTTCTAGAAGGTAAATCCTCGCCTTCTCTTACATCCCGTACAGCTTGCGGTACGGGTGTGATATTGGGAGACCCGCCAAACGGACTGTAAGTACCAGATTGGTTCGGCACCCAATTTCCAGCTACATTGTCGATCAGCCGTTTCCCATTAACGTTTGGATTTGGCATCTCGGATACTACGGTCATACGTTGAGCGTTGAAAAGCCCATACTCCTGCGTAACGATGTTTTGCGTAGAGTAAGGTGTCACGTTTGAAAGACAACATTGTTCAGCCATAATTTGAGAGGCGTTTCCATAAACGTTTATATAGTTGCCACCTCTGACATTAATAGTACCGATTAAACCGGTATTCTCGATAATGCCTAGGTGATTTACTGTTGCCTGTGATGAAAAGTACATCGAATCGGTGGTCGCGGCATCGTAGTTGGGCATATCTTGCATGTACAGAGACGTCGGTGTCCGCGGTGTCCGCGGTGTCACTGGCTGTCGTCCAGAAGGCGTAGAATGTATGGGTGGTGGACTGGCAAGGTGATGTCTAGCTTGTCCAGGTACGTACGCTCCCCACGTGCGAGAGGTGGCTTGCTGCGGAGGAACGCTGAACTGAGCATACGGACCGTTTGAACCTTCAAAATCTGGATTCCTACGTTCGATACGCTCCGCCAAGGACATGTGGGTTTGTTGTTGTTTCGCCATATTGATTTACCTCTCTGTGAAGACAAAGCGAAACAAGCAGGTATTATTGGGATACGTTGCAGTGTCGTTTACAAATGTTTTATTTGTATTTGACAAAGCGACAAAACAAAGTGAATGCTGCACTTGATTCGTACTATCAAGTGCTCGAACAAAACCTGGCGTGTTAGGCTGATATTATATATATATATAATATAATATATATATATATATATATATATATATATATATATATATATTATAGAGAAAACACAGTGCACACCCAAAAACGTTACGATATTAATACGTTGCCTGTGTCTTGTTTATATACACGCATCACGTTTCATCTTTTCCAAATGTATGTTACAATGATATAACGTTGATCGACGTGTGCAAACTGCAAGGTATAAATACGCGTTTTCTAAAAATGTCTACTATAGGTACTATTACTCACATAACCATAGCACGGCGTTGAAAACGTAAAATAATATCCAGTAATGTTAGAGATCGTCGGTACTGCAAGGACAGCTGTTTTGCCGTGCCGAGATAACGTCGTATTAGATAATCCGAGTCGAAAGAGCACGTTCGCTTAAATATTATAACCTAAAACCTAAAACGAATGTCGGATGTCAGCAGACGGTCAGCAGTACGGTCGATATCGTACCCACGTTCCACGTTCACCAATATATAATACACTCTTTCACACGGTTTCCTTACGTTTGTCGTTTAGCGCATTTTACACATTAATAATAAAAAATAACTGTATTTATGTGAAATACACACGTTCACATTACATACCATGCGGTATGTGTGAGTGAAATGGAATATCACATCACGAGGAGCATCGTATATTCAGGAACACGACGACTGGAGAACAAATGGAACACTTTACACTTACACTAGAAGATCCTAAAGGCCCTTGCACACGGCCACGTGCCAAGCAACAGGGACGAGGACAGATTTCCGACGCGTTGAAAATTCTCTCTGTTAATGCATATACATATGTACGTACATATGTATGTATGTATGTATGTACATATGTACATACATACACTGCTCCTCTCGTTCAACGATTCCCATTTTCCCAGGTGGGAAGGGGGAACAGAAACCTATGGACGCTATTGGTTACTTATATTAAAGTCACTAAAACTTTTGTGTTCTTCCCTTTTATTTTAGGGATCATGTAACTTTTTCCCTAGAGCGGAAACGTCGTGAAAAGTGAAAAGTTTTATGTAACCATCTTTTACTTCTATTGATGTTGATTAGAAAGAGATATAAACTTTTCACGTATCCGTCCTAGACATTACCTGTCCAATCACAAGCCTAGTTTACACCAATCTCTTGATACGCGTATATCAATTAGTATATTTGAACTGATCAGCCAATAATCAGACTTATTTACTAGTTATTTACTATATTTAATACGCATATCAAGTGATTGATGTAAACTAGGTACACACACTGATTTAATTTCATATTGTGGTGGTTTAGTGCGTGGTCACGTATGTATGTACATACATACATACATACATACATACATACATACACTCGCTGTCATTGGCCGCGTTCAGCAGACACAACTGTTGAGTTCGTCTTCGCAACACTCTGCGTTGCGTAGTTGGTTCTAAAAGTAAGGCTGCGTTTCCATTATACGCGTCGTGCGTCGCGTCGTCTGTCGTTAACCACGCTAAACATCCCGTCACAAGTAATTTAATAAAATGGGATGTTTTGCGTGGTTAATGCGGGGTCTACAATGCGAGTCGTGGATCGTGAGTCGTAGGAAATGGACCACGCACACGCGAATTTGAGGAGAATAAAATCAATCGACTGTGCGTGGTCACGTGTCTTACGACTCACGACTTTACGACTCGCATTGTAAACCTAGCATAACTCATGATGACGCGACGCGTGACGCGCTCAGTAGAAACTCAACCTTAATTCACGTGCTTTGCACCACTCAACACTGCTCAACACTCAGGCTGCGTTCCCACACTATACGCTAGGGCCCGGTTTCACCAACGTGATATCTAATCGGTCGATTAAACTCACTCTTCGTCTCTTTCTAGGGGAACAGTTGGAAAGAGATGAAGAGTGAGTTTAATCGACCGATTAGATTAAATCACGTTGGTGAAACCGGGCCTAGGTCTTTTCCGCTCAAAATATGCTCCATGTAATATAAGGCATTCAAAACAGACGGAACGAGTTTAATCGGAGGATCACGTTAATCGGAGACTGTGATTCAGCAGACACAACTGTTGCACAACTGTTGAGTTCGTCTTGTCAACACTCTGCATTGCGTGGTTGGTTCTAAAAGTAAGAGCACAGTATATAGGTAAGAGCCACGCACGTTCGCGCGCGTGCTACTGAACGGCTTGGTCTGCTATGGTCTGCTGAACGCGACCAATCAGCAGAAAGACATGCTCCGTGTGCCGCTGGCTTTAGTTAACTAGAGAGTGAATTTTGGAACGCAGCCCTGCTTCGGTCAGCTTGGGTCACACACAGGTCACAGGACTCACACTCACAGGTTCACATACGACACACACGTTTTCCATGTGTTGGTGTATGTATAGGTTAGGTTATGTTACTACTCCGGCTACCACGTGGCGATTAATTATTGTATTTCTTTTCGGATAGTTGTATCGAGTTCGTTACAATGAATATGATAAAACAAGAGACGCATCGGCCAGGAGCGCTCAAACAATCTAATAAACAGCACAAAACCGGAAGACATCGAAGTAAAAGTACCATCACGAACGATCTGAAAGGTGACGTTTCTATATGCGTAATATACATCGTATAACAACGTTTATAATAAAAATATAAAACGTACAACCGTACAGCCGACTCGTTCACGTGACAAGTAATAAGCTTTTCGTAAAAATGTAGCGACTAAAATTCTATATGCTACGGTTTTAAACGGAACATTCTTTGATTTCCAAGAGGATATATCTTATTTTTTCTCGCATAGGCAAACAGAATGTTATCGGAAAATCATCCAAGCGTTTTGAGAAGAATCTTCGGAAAGATGAACGTAGAAACCAATTGTTGCAATTAAGAAGAAAGAAGCGCGAGCAAGTACGTGCGCAGAAGAGAAATCTCGGTGGTTTTTCTTCGGCACCTGTTCTTATCTGCGTTATACCGTTGCAAAGTGACGTGGATATAAAGAACATTGTATCTGCTGTAACTAACATGGATGAAACTGCTACGGTTGCTACTAGTCCAAATGGCATTATACATATTGGGTAAGCTATAAAACGGGAAAAGAACTTGCTTCGTCTATTATTAGTGAAGCAAATTAAAAATTTGTTAATTATATATATGTGTGTATTATTTTAGTGTTCCAAGGCTGAAACAGCGGTTTTCTATCGTCGTACCGTCGATGGGTGACGTTTTAGCAACATTAGATGCAGCCAAAGTTGCTACCACGATACTCTTTGTTACTTCTGTCGCGTGTCAAGCAAACGATGGTACGCAAAGAGATATTATAGACGCGTGGGGCAAGGAAATTATTGTGTCTTGCCTCGCTCAAGGTTTACCTTCTACAATAATTGCGGTGCATAATATTCAAAGACTTCATATTAAGGTAAGCAACGCGACGTTTAACACTTTGAGAGCCAAACTGCGTTTGGCACCTTGAACTTGAAATATCTACGATGTTGTTTTAATATTTTCGTGTTTTTTCTTATGTCTCAATAAAATTTATATTATTTCTTTAACGTCTTAAATATTTAGTACACGTATTCTTAATCGGATAAATAAGACCGTCACACTCACAAATGGACGCGACGGGGCCTTTGCGGAACGTTACACGCGTCACCCAGGTTTGCCCGGGTGACCATGTGCATGCAAAATGTTTTAAATCTTTGAAGCGAATATAGAACGTACGCAACTCTTTCGTGATGAAGAACTCTTTGTAAATTTTGAATAGAAACGTCAAGAGTATAAACACGCTGTGCAACGTGCAATTTCAAAATGGATTCCCGAAGAAAAAGTTCTCGAATTGGACACTGCGGCCGATTGCTTAAATATGTTACGGCGTGCTGGATCACAAAAGCAAAGAAGTTTGTTTTACAAAGATATAAGACCATATCTTTTGGCCGAGAAAGTCTCCTATGAATGTGATCAAGTACGTAAAACTCGTGTATTTAAAAATGTGTCGTGTGCGTAAAGAGCAGGGTGAATACCATTTACGTATCACGTACGTCTTATCTCGTCAGGATTCTTCTGAATTTGGAACTCTCATGGTCAGTGGATATTTACGAGGCACCGCACCATTGTCGGCCAATGATTTGGTTCACATACCAGGTTTTGGAGACTTTCAAATGTCTTGCATCAAAACGTCGACAGATCCGTATTTAATTGAACACGTTGAGCGGGCCAAGTATCTTCCTGATGATAAAATAAAAACGGAACGGAGAAATGAAACCGAAATGATTCTAACTGCAGACCCAGAAAAACAGGTTTTTCGCACATATTTTAATATTGATAATTTGTACGAATCTCGAAATGGGTGTGGCTACAAAAAATTCCTAAGCGAGTATTATTAACGTTCTTCTTATCACAATCTTTGGTCGTGCAAGTATTCTGGCGAGTATTTGAACAGCCGTGAGAGCAGCGACAGAGAGAGAGAGAGAGATAGAAAAATTTATTATGGGAATCACGAACACATATTTACATAAAGAACGTGTCCAAATTCGTGCTAATTTATTGCCGTATAACTTATGTATGCGATTTTTAATAGCACGAGTAATAAACGTGCATGTCGATACGTGCACGTTAAATTAAAAATGTTGAACGTTCTAGGAATCCCTCGAAAGTGAATACATTCCTGACCCAATGGACGCTGAACAAACGTGGCCTACGAAAGAGGACGTGGCTGAAGCGGCAAACAATAGAAATAGAAAAATTATCAAGGTTGTGCCAAAAGGAACCTCTGAATATCAAGCTGCATGGATACCGGATGAAGATGGAGGTTTGTACTCAAGTTTTCTTTTCTTACTCATTCTCTCCGCTCTCTCCTAAAAAATTGTATTTACTTAATCTCGTTTAATTCTTTTAAAAACTTTTTAAAACAAAATTTTTTTTCTTTGTCTAGAAAGCCTCGGTGTATGTTCGGGGACGGAATCGGAGGACACGATGTCTGTGGAAGAGGCAAGATCTGAAGCAGCCAGTAGTGAAGATTTGGAGGATGACGAACAATATGAGACCATTGCGATATCGGAAGCACCACTGGATGAGGAGCGTTACGACCAGGATATTGATATGTTTGAAGAAAAGCAAGCCATGGAAAACTTCAAAGGTTACTGTAATTTTATGTATCTATTGATTTAATGTATCATCTTTGCGTCGCGTTTTAGCACGAATTTTCTAATAACATACAGAGGCAAACGTGGACGCGCAATTTCCCGACGAAGTGGATACACCTCAAAACATTTTGGCTAAAGTAAGATTCCAAAAATATCGAGGTCTCGAATCGTTCCGTACTAGTCCATGGGATCCAAAGGAAAATCTTCCCCGTGATTATTCTCGGATAATTGAATTCGCCGATTACGATCGCAGGCGAAAATCTATTTATAAAGAACGTAAAGATATCATGGAAGGTGTAATGGTACGTATATTGACATTTTTTTTTCTCTCTTTCAATATTAATCTTGCATTAAATGATATCTGTATACATATGTATGTATGTATGTATATACTTTCAGCCAGGATGTTATATACAAGTTTGTATCATCCATGTTAACAGAGAAGCTTTCAAGGCATTTGCTATGGTAGAAAATAAACCATTAATAGTGGTCGCCTTACTTCCGTATGAGCATAAAATGTCTCTTTTAAACATCGTGTTGAAACATTCGAGCACGTACACACGACCAATCAAGTCAAAGGAAAGATTGATATTTCAATGTGGGTTTAGACGATTTGCGGCATGTCCAATATTTAGCCAACATACAACGGGTGCCAAGCATAAGGTAGGTCGATGCGCTTTTACTTTGTATTTCTTACGTACGTTTTATAATGTAAAAAAACATTAAGTTATATAATCTTTTGTACAACGTTATATTTAATCGTGACAAATATATTTGTTTAGTACGAAAGATACTTTCACCCCGATAGTACTGTAGTGGCGAGCATGTATGCACCGGTTACTTTTTCACCGTGTCCAATCCTATGTTACGTCGAGAATAAAAGTGGCAAGCTCGTATGTATTTTGTTAATATTATTATATTACATATTATAATTAAATCTTTCGCGTATACGAGACTGTGAGTCCTTCTCTATCTAGTTGAAATGATACGGATGTTGTTTCAGGAATTACGTGCGACTGGTAGTGTGTTATCTTGTAATCCCAACAGAATTGTCCTAAAACGAGTTGTTTTGAGTGGTCACCCGTACAAGGTGAATAAGAGATCGGTGGTTGTACGTTTCATGTTCTTTCATCGCGAAGATATCGAATGGTTCAAGCCAATCCAATTGAGAACCAAATATGGACGTAGAGGCCATATTAAGGAACCCCTTGGTAAATATTTGCGTATTAATGGTTGAGATGCCGCGATATCGCACCTGCATCTCTTTTGTTTGTGTCTGCACTACTTGTATAGCTCTTTACTTTTGCTTTTACTTTTATTGCTAACTAAGTAGTAAGTGTACGTCACGTTCGATTTTTCACAGGTACACACGGACACATGAAGTGCATCTTCAATGATCAACTAAAGTCTCAGGATACAGTGTTGATGACGTTGTACAAACGAGTTTTTCCAAAATGGACTTACGAGCCTATGAACCACGACGTACAATAAAACGTATTTGGTCTTGTGTTAATCTTGGACGTATCCTATACTGTATATGTGCACAATACATGTATAATGTTGCAACTATCGTGCGCTTTGTAATCATTACGACAACGTGACGTTTGAGCGAGTTGATGATGATTTTTTTAAATGACTGCGAAATCGGTCGACGCGCCAGTAGCCGTCTTCCAAAAGTTCCAAATGGGCCTTGGCCTTTACGCGTAGTGGTCACCGTAAAAAGGTGGGTTTTTATGGGCACTGGCAGTAAAATGCTGCGGCAGCGAGCAGCAGTTTAGTACTACGTTCTTAGAAAATTCCTAGGAACGTACTAAACTTTCCTAGAACGTATTAAACTTTTCTAGAACGTACTCGGTACGTTACTACGTTCTAAGAACGTACTAAACTGCTGCTCGCTGCTGCAGCATTTCCGTGCCCATGAAACCCCACCTTAAGGGCCACGTCCTTTTAGGCCCGGTTCAACACGGGCCAGTTAGCTTACCTACTAGTAGCTACTACTAGTAGTGGCCTTAAGTTTTGAGTTTATTGATCTGTAAACATCTCTTTCTGTTCGACACCAATAGAAAGAGCTGATAGTTACATGAAACTTTTCACGTTTCCACCCTAGGAGTGCGCGTGGCCAATAATTAATCTCTCTCGCTAGTTCCAGAAAGGTGAGAAGTGCGTGGCCACGGCCACCGCACCATGACTTTCACCACGGGTATTTTGCAAATAATTAAGAAATGTATTAAGGTTGATTTAGGGCCACGTTCACCAACCACGGTTAGCTTAACCGACGGTTAAAGTTAGCAGGCGTGTGTGGGCGGTGTGGGCGTGTGACCACGAGAACGGACGCCTGCCCTGCTTTCTCGTGGTCACGCCTGCTAACTTTAACCGTCGGTTAAGCTAACCGTGGGTGGTGAACGTGGATCTTATGGAGGCCGTAACCGTTTTGAATTAAGCCGTAATCTTTAAGAACGTGACCACGCACAGTCGATTGTTCTTTTCACATCAACGGTTATACAGCCTCTATAAATCAGCCTTTAGAGTCCTATATTTTAGTAGAGAAATGCGACCTTGTTCCTCCTTCTACGTGGTCAGTTATAGACCATAGACCAATAAACAGCAGGGCGTATGTATGTACATATGTACATACATACATACATACGATGATAAGATGGCGGCGGCGGCGACAAAGTTGGAATTGGTTGGAATCTACTAGATTCCAACTAGGCGGATAGAGAATTCCCAAAGTCCCGAGAGAGCACCCTTTCCTTTCCATCCCACGGGCCACGCGGCTGGTCCGGAAAATATATAACTTGTGTGGCAAATAAAAATTTCGAGCCGAGCAGCACGTCGTTACATGTCTCTATGAAAGTCTAGTAAAAATTTCGCAGGTCGGACGGACAAGAAGGAACGGTGACGTTTAGATCCAATTTCACCAACCACGGTTAGCTTAACCGACGGTTAAAGTTAGCAGGATTGACCAATAGAAAGCAGGGTGGATTCATTTCTATTGGTCAATCCTGCTAACTTTAACCGTCGGTTAAGCTAACCGTGGTTGGTGAAATTGGCCCTTTTTTTTTATAAAGAGGGATCAGTGGGGCGACTGGGGATTGGGCGACGTTGAAGTTGAAAACATCGCGGTGAGGTAATCGATCGATCGAACCAACTGCCCATCCCTCTTTTTACACTCCTATTTATCGATAACGTGTCCGAAGGCGATTGTATCGCGGATCGCGATTCGCGGGTGATCGCGCGGCGGGCGGCGGGCCTCTCGCGGCCATCATAAGAGAGGCTCTCCTGCTGTGGCCCTGCTGGCTCTGGCTCCAGCCGCTCCAGGCTCCAGTTCTCAGTTCTCGGTTGCTCACAGTTGCTCAATGCTCAGTTCAGTCCAGTTCTCTTCTCAACTTGCCACATTGCCTGTTGCCAGTTCCAGTTTCTCGATGTCGGTGATGTTAACGCTGGTGCTTGTTACGGATTCAGGGAAAAATCACGGAATAAAGGGCGTGTAAGATGTGCGAGTGTCAGAGCTCTCGGACAGCTCGGAGTCTTGGCTCGGTCACGGCCTCGGCCTCCGCAGCCTCGGTGACGCTGCCGGGAGCGACGAGCGCGTGGAACTCGAGAGCAGCGCGCAGATACACGCGTCTGGCTTAGCTGTCGAGCGTCGAGCGTCGAGCGTCGAGCGTCGAGCGTCGAGCACACTGTCGAGAGAGCAACGAAAGCAATCGGGCGATCGGGCTGCCGCAGCAGTGCCAGCGCAAGGAGACAGAGATGTTAAGGAGCTAAGGACCGTGGAACGACACCACGGACGTCTCGGCCGATTTCTCGCGCGTGCTGACGCGATATGCCCTTTGGAAATCCCACGAACTTTTCTTACACGTAGACAAGCGCGCGTGACTCTCGAGCACTCGGTGAAATGTTTTCGTCGCCGGCGTCAGCGGTGGGCGAGCCGTCGGGCTACGACTTTCAGAAGGAGGAGAACGCTGCCAAGTGGAAAGGAGTGTTTGTCAACTCCCTGCGCAAGGTACATCTTTCGTTGCTCCGCTTCTTCGATTCCGCTCCGCAGTCCGCTCCTTGTCGCTTCATCTATCTCTATCTCCTTTTCTCTACCTCTCTCTATCTCTCTCCCTCTCTCCCTCCCTCCTCGCTCGTTCCATGCCCCCGTGCCCCCGTCTTGTATACCTCGCTTCGCTTCCTTGTCTTTTACTATCCCGTTCTATCCCCTCCATCTCACACCTCCGCCTCTGCTTCTCGTGTTTTGTTCGCGCTCCAGCCGTCGATCAACGACACCGTCGAGACCGGCGACGACGTCCGCGCCGTGCGCGCGGCGCGCGGCCACCATATGATTTCTCAAATGCCTTCCCCTGTGACACGCTGTCGACGCGCGTGGTAGATTTTTATATATCGTATCCTCGCGCTTCTATCTCTATATAGTCTCCTACTCTGTCAACTCTCCGACGTTCGTTGACGTCTAATCTACTGTCCTAAAGTATATTTGGTAATATACGTTTGTATCTTTGGCCACGAATATACGTGATATATATAACAGCACGATACTATAAATACTTGTGTTAATAGATAGCCAAAAAAAAAACATTTTCTCGTTACTTTATAGGTACTGGAACAAGTACATCCTAGTCTCGAAGCTCGCCAAGATGCCTTAGACTATGTGGAGAGTTTAATTTTAAGAATGCTAGGCATGCTTTGTGGACATCCACCTCCACAGACTCCTCAAGATGTAGAGGAAAGAGTAAGACGGACGTTTCCTACGCCTATCGATAGATGGGCTCTTCGTGATGCGAGAGACGCTCTAGAGAAAGGAAAAAAGAAGTCGCCGCTAGTACTACCAGTTGACAAGATTCATCAATTATTACAAAAAGTACATATTTATGGCACAGTTTATTTACACATTTGCATGCAAGTTCAAGAATCTTTGGTAAAACCGTGTACGCAAACTTGTGTACGTGTAATACATGTTTGTTTGTTTGTTTGTTTTTTTAATAGGAAGTATTACAGCACAAAATTGACTCGCAAGTTAGCCTGTTTGTAGTCGGTGTTTTGGAATATATTTCTGCTGATATTTTAAAGGTTGGTAGTGTTGGTTGTTGTTTCTATTTCGAAAGACGTGCCTGGAAATATATTTAACCGTACTTTCTTTTCAGCTAGCTGGAAATTATGTCAAGAATATTCGCCACGTAGAGATTTCGTGTGAGGATATAAGAGTCGCGATGTACGCGGATATGGTAAGACCGTGTTTGTAGAAATATGCGCGTTGTCTTGTGTTTCTCCGTACTGCACCTTACGCAACCAACATACACTCTGTATCGTGTTTTTTCATTTGCATTACAAGACTGATTTGAGTGTATCCATATATATATATATATATATATGGATATATATATATATATATCCATATATATATATATATGGATATATATATATATATATATATATATGCATATTTAAATTGTGAATATTAATATATATATATATATATATATATATGTAATATATATGTAGATATGTTATAAGTGTGCCATGATACTAATAGTTTTATCATGTGATACTTGAAATATTTCGCGAATCAGTCTTGAAAAATATCTAGACACAATGGTACACATATAGTTTATGAGGCTTGTATAGAGGAAACGTGCGTAAAACGAGTGGTGTTGCATCGCATTAAATATACAGTAGAAAAATGTACGACCTTGCTAGTAATAGTTTGCTTCGTACTTGTCGCGTCAAGTTAGTTTCTTTTCGCCCACTTGCCTACGTCACTTGAAAATGCCGTATTTAGTTTATATTGGTTAAAAATGGATAAAAAATGGAACGCGTAAATTTTTTTTCATACTCCGTACGTTGAAGCATCCACTACTTACTAGCAAGGCGGCAGACACTAACGACGTTCAGACGTGGCTACACTAGACTACGTGTGGCTGCATATATTCTATGCTTGCGTACATGCTTTCCACTAATATATAACAACTCCAACCATGTTCATTCTTCGCTCATGCTGTTCTAGGTGGTACGTACTCGTGCGTGCACAGAAGATTCAAGATGTCATAATATTTTTTTGCTATCTTTGTATTGTTTTTAGAAAAAGTTACCTTTGATCTCGACATCTCCTTTTTGTTTTTCTATTATTGTTCCTCAGCAGCTTAAAAGACTTGTTCGTGTTTCCTACTAGATACGTTATTGGAAAAATTGACTCTCTATATTATGATCTCGCGCAACTTTCGTTACGTTATATATAAAAAAGATTTAATCATAATACTATTTATATGAGTAAAATATGTGATTATAATGTCGCACGTACAAAATATCTACGTCATCTAGGAAAGACACTTTTATATAATACTTCACGTGCGTGCCCTAAGAAGATTTAAATCATGTCCGACATGTCTTTTAACGCGTTTTCATCATACTTTTCTACGTCGCGAATATAAATAAAATTCATAATACAAGTCAAAGATTTTAGACGTAGAGAAAATATACGCAAGAACTTGCAAGTTTTTTTTTCTTAATACAAAAGTTTTGGATAAATGCTTTATCTTGGTTCGCTAGTTGTTTTGTGCACAAATATTGTGTCATTTCCCTCTTGTTTCTTCTTTAACAACATATATATACCTTTGTGCTTGTTTAAAGACGTGCTCGTTGATATATAGTTCTTTTATACAATGTGTGCAGAATACGTATGTTTTAGCATCAACGTCAAACGCGTAACGTTAGGGCAACGTAAACGTCAGTAAGCTTTGTTCAACTTTTTCATGTTTTCCACTTTTTTATAGCTAGTAGCCATAAAAGAAATATATACGTTGTTAAACGTGCGTACATACGTCTTTCCATGTGGCAAGTATGTGTGTGTGTGTGTGTTTTTTTTATATCTTTTTTAATGGTAGAGACGTAATATAAAATGTAAATCATATACACGCGCGTACCATGTTTATGCTACGTATACTGTAGCATGCATCAAATAAAATACATGTGAATATATCCATATTGACAAGAAGAAACATTTTATTAACGCGTACAACGTGTTGTGGACAAATTTTAATAATAGCTTCCGTTGATCTTTTCTCCGCACTTTTGTATATCGCATGCTCGTGCGGTGGTTATTTTTGTCCGTGATACAAACGTATGATAAACCGTCCAACTGTTAAATATTCCATTTGCTATTTTTTTTTTTTTGATATTGATGTTTGGGATATTAAAAATATTGGAACGTTGGAAATACGTCGTTGAAACAATGTACGTTATCAATAGGTACTGATGGACATGTTTCACCAAGATGATTGTACGGAAGGTCCACAAAGTAGCTTGAGTGCAGTTGTTTCGCAGACTTATGAAGAGTCTGTTCGAGATCTCATTCATGATGAACGACATTATATCCGTGACTTACATATGATTATCAAGGTACGAATGTCATGGATGTTGTGTTGGGGAATAAATTTAATTTTTATCGAGAAAGATTTAAAAAATAACGTTCCATTCGTAGGTATTTCGTGAAGAAATTGCCAAGTTGGCGCAAGATAAAAGCGAACTTGAGACGCTTTTCAGTAATATTACAGATATTTATGAAGTTACTATGACGTTACTCGGCAGTTTAGAAGATATAATGGAAATTACGGAAGAGAAGCAAACACCTACGGTTGGTTCGTGCTTTGAAGAATTAGCAGAGGCAGCAGAATTTGACGTTTATATCAAGTATGTATTATATTTGTGCGATATATGTAAAATTCTTACTACGTATATTTTATCTTTAGATATGCGAAAGATATTAATAGTCCAGCTAGTCGGGAAGTTTTAACAAATTTATTGTCAAGACCGGAAGCTAGTACGGCTTTGCGGGCAGCGGGCCATGGTTTTAAGGAGGCTGTTAAATATTATTTACCAAAACTTTTGTTGCAACCTATATGGCATTGTTTCCTGTATTTTGATTACATAAAGGTACCTTTTTTCGACTTTTGGTATGCGTATGTACAAAATTATTTTTACAACAGTCTACTTTTTATATTTCAAAATCTCAGGTTTTACAGAAGCGCACACCCAATACAGAGGATGGCGAAACTCTGGAACAGGTGCAAGGTTTGTTGAGACCGCTACAAATGGACGTAATGCAATCTGTAGCGAATCTTCCAAAAAAGGATACGGGCTTACGAATGCAGAGCAGAGCAAGAAGGCAGGCGGCATTAGAGAAAACTAGTGAACTACAAAAGACTGTCGACGGTTGGGATCAAAGAGATATCGGGCAGTGTTGCAATGAGTTTATTAGAGGTACGAAAAAAATATTTTTTTCGCTCTCGATATCTTCAACCATTTATTTTACGCCGTAGTAGTTTACATCCGTATATAATGTTTATACATTACAGAGGATACATTGAAAAAGGTGGCTAGTAATGGACGAAGATTAACGGAAAGAAAGGCCTTGTTATTCGATGGTTTATTAGTATTGTGTAAACCAACCGGTAGTAAAAGAGTCAGCGTTACCGTTGCAGCAGGTATCGTTGCGGTCGGAGTAGGTGGACATTCGGCTCATCAAGGTGAACTCCGACTGAAAGAGAGACTTTTTATTAGAAAAGTCGATATTATTGATAGAGAAGATACCGAAGGTATAACGTATATATACAACTATTCCCGTGTACGTTTGTGTTAACGTTTGTACGCTTCCTAATTAAAATATTTTTTATATAGAATTAAAAAATGCTTTTGAAATTGCACCAAGGGACCACCCTAATGTTATTCTCGTTGCCAAATCTGTCGAAGACAAGAATAATTGGATGGCGGATTTGGTGATGTTGAATACGAAAAGTATGTTGGAAAGAACTTTGGATAGTATCCTCTTGGACGAGGAAAGAAAGCACCCATTGAGGCTACCTCCGTCTCATTTGTATACATTTACCGAACAAGATGGTCCGGAAAATATTGTTTTGGAGGCCAGGGAAAATGGTGGTGTTCCCTTGATTAAGGGCGCAACTTTGGTAAAGTTAGTAGAGAGATTAACTTACCACATATATGCTGATCCAGCTTTTGTAAGAACATTCCTTACTACATACAGGTAAGTAAAATGGTTAGTATAGTACATACTGTACCCCACGTCTTTCACATATGAGATAACGTATTTATTAATGATTTCGTTATCGTAACGATATTATACAGGAGTTTTTGCTCACCTCAAGAATTATTAACATTGCTGATAGAAAGATTCGATATACCAGATCCTTCATTGGTCTATGGTGAAGAAGACAAACCTTCCGTCGGTAAGATTGCTAGAGAAGATTGGAAAAGATATAGGAAAGAATTTTGTCAACCGGTGCAGTTTAGAGTTTTGAACGTTTTAAGACACTGGGTTAGTAAAATTTTTTAATTTTTCCTTACAGCGTCCCATTACAATGTCATTTTATTCGCAGTTTTATTTTCTTACGTGAATCATCCATAGGTGGATCATCATTTTTACGATTTCGAACGAGATAGAAATCTTTTAGAAAGATTGCAATTGTTTTTGGATACCGTTAGCGGTAAATCTATGCGGAAATGGGTTGATTCGGTAATAAAAATTGTACAAAGAAAATGCGAGCCGTCGGAACAACGACCCATCACATTTAGTTTTGAACGATCTCCTCCACCGATTGAGTGGCATCTTAAAGTTCCCGAGGAAGAATATGGAATACTTCAGGTATATACGGATGCGCGTTCTTCTTTAATTACGTAATTTCGTTATTTTTTTATATACGATCTCCCTCCAACACCTTGATACACGCAAGATATTACGTACCCGTACCAAACTTACCCGTACTGAAATAACTTGAAAATTACAGTTACATCCTATCGAACTAGCGAGACAATTAACACTATTGGAGTTCGATCTGTATAGAACGGTAAAACCTTCCGAGTTGGTCGGCTCTGTATGGACGAAAAAGGATAAGGAAAAAACATCACCGAATCTGTTGAAGATGATTAAGCATACGACAAATGTAAGCCTTTATTTCAAGTCATTGTAAATATATCGTGATATAAAATGCCTGTTGTGTTACGCGTTACTATGTGACACTAATTTGATTTTTACTGCGGTTTAATAGTTTACAAGATGGTTAGAAAAGACAATAGTAGAGGCTGAAAATTTCGACGAGAGATTAGCCATTATATCACGTGCGATCGAAGTAATGATGGTGTTGCAAGATCTCAATAATTTTAACGGCGTTCTGGCCGTTATCAGTGCTATGGGATCGGCTTCGGTTTTCAGATTAAAATTTACATTTCAAGTATGAGCAAATATATATAAAATTAAAATCAAACGTCTTGTCGCGAGCCATTTTTTTACATGGTTATTTTTATAGCAATTGCCAGCACGATTAGAAAAAGCATTGGAAGAAGCGCGAGAACTCAACAACGATCATTTTCGAAAATATCAAGAGAAATTAAGATCTATCAATCCACCTTGCGTACCATTCTTTGGTAAGTATTTGGCCAACATACGAACCCCCTTGTTGGAGACGTACGACAACAAGTTTTATTCTCATTTCATTGTTAGGCATGTACTTGACCAATATTCTGCATATCGAAGAGGGAAATCCGGATTATTTACCGGCAAGTCCGGAGCTTATTAATTTTAGCAAACGTCGAAAAGTAGCAGAAATAACTGGTGAAATACAACAGTATCAAAATCAACCCTATTGTCTTTTAGTGGAGTCTAGAATAAGACAATTTCTTGAAAACCTGTGTCCTTTTGATCCCAATATGACAGATGCGGATATAAGCACGTATTTGTACAATAAAAGTTTAGAAATTGAGCCAAGAGGATGCAGGCAACCTCCACGATTCGTAAGCGTTACGACGTGATACAGCATATCAAACGCAGTCTTTCACGTTTTACATTTTTAAATTTTTGCAACAGCCGCGTAAATGGCCAGACGTGAACTTGAAATCGCCAGGAATCAAAGCCAGAAGCGGAAGATTACCAGCTCCGTTACATGTGGTAGCGTCCAGCGTAAGATTACATGATTCTTCAGCAGACACGTTTCCCCACGAATTACCGGAAACCCCTCCACATGGATCACAAATTACAGTTCCACACATGGTGGATCACAGCGTTTTTGCGCCCGTCTTGATCACTCGTATGCATCTAAATTTAAATCACGTATCAACAATACGTATGAATATATAGTTGTTGTCATTTTTCCGTAGCAACTGTGCCACCTCCAGCGTCACCTAGTCCACCTGTTATATCAGCACGTTCGCACGCTTCGTCGAGTAGCAGCCCTCAATCTCCTGGACCTGGACATTTCTTTACTCCGCATCATCAAAGTACGCACTTCATCTTTAATCCCAGCACTATAAATAGCATGTCAAGTGCTACAACGTGTCTACCAGTTGGTGTCTACGTGTTGCCAGGTGGAAGCCCCAGTGCGATACCAACACCGTCGTCTCCCGATAATATACCTCCTAGCCAACTTCCACCACCACCTCTACCACCTAAACCACGAACTAGACCACGAGAAAATTCATGTAGCGGATCACCGCAACAAGTAAGCGTCCAAGATTAACCAACGATAAGATCCATTTACGTTGAAAAATTTTCAACGTCGATACCGAGATATCTCTATGTAGCGAGATTTAAAAATATTACGACGTTAGATTTCCTCTCGAGCAAAACGGTTGTATCAAAATCAACGTATTTTTGGTTTGTTCGATAAAATTAGTGAAAAAAAATATCGATATTTAATACGTTTATTATCGTTACGTTGGATAATATCAGCTTGCATCGACGTTATATTTCCGTACCGTGCGTTATAATAGAGTAGAAATATCTCTGCGCATCGAGATACATGAAAACGAAACCAAGTATTGATTTTCTTCGAGAAAGTAAGAAATTTGATTGAACAACTTTAGGCAAAACAAGCTCCAAACGCACCACGTCTCCCTCCGAGAGATGATATCTCACCACCGCCGTTACCACCACGACCTGTAACATTACCACCACGACTTCCAGCGACGCTAAACTCAAGTAGTTCGGCATTATTGACTCGCCGAAATTCCACGTTAGAAAATACATGCTGTACTATCGTTCATCCGCGGAGACATATGTCTTTCAATAGCCCTAGCCCTACAAAACTTGCACCAACGCAGCCTAACGGTGAGATATTATGTCGCGTTTATATAACGGATTATGTGTTTATATAACGGATATTTATTTTCGTACTCGTGCGTTTCAGGATCAGTGACGCCGAGGTTACCGCCAAAACCTTTACCGGGACGTCCACCTACTACCATGTTTACGTTTAACTCTCCTTCCGGACCTAGTTAAGTGTCAGCCCTTCTCAGTTTTATTTTTTTACTTTGTTGAAAAAAAAAACATTTTCAGTCGTAGCTTAGTCCATTCGGTAAGTTAAATAAAGCTAAAATCTTCCTTGCCATACAACGTGCCAAAAGAGGTCTAATAGATTGATGGCGTCAAAATAAAGTATTTCGTATGATAAACCATTAAATATGAAAATATCAAAAATATTAAGTGGTGCGTTGATACGTTTGACAACCATTTTGATAAATTTTCAAGTCTGTTGTTTGAAATAGCCCCACGGCTTTGTGGCCACCATATTTTACACGCTTACCGAATAGACTATGCTCAATATCAGTTACCTCTGAATGGCTTCCTTCCTTAAACATTTCCTTGTCTCTTTTTCAAACACAACTGTGATATAGTTTCCATTAAAAAATATGTTGTTGTAATTAGACATTTAGATTTTTAAGTAATAGACGTAAGAAAGTGACGTGTATCGAAATGAATATATATATATATATTCATATATATATTCATATATATATATATATTCATATATATATATATATATATTGAGCGGGGAAAGGGAGAGAGACAGGGAGAAAGAGAGGGAGAGGGGGAGAGAGAGGAGAGAGAGAAAATACATGTATATTATTATAAATATATTCTATACATATATATACATATATATATATATATATATATACACACATAATAGATTGTAATAATTTCTAGGAAAAAAAAAATGGCATTATGTAAAATAAAAAAGTATATTGTGTAACGGTATGTTTGTAATTTTTACCTTACATCTGCGTTTTTTATACAGTGCATCTGGGGTAATACGTATAGGGGCGAGAATGTTGAAAAGCGCGCAAGTGTAAATTTATTATAGGATTTGGACTTACGAGTTATTTGGAAATGATACTGAAAATAGGGAATGTTTACATAATAGAGAAGATTTAGCTTTATTTTATGGGACTTGCCATACTGTGGAGCTATCGCTGCGTTTGCTATGCCTAACGTCAGCGTGAGTATCTAGAGCGTCGCTCAATTTGCTGAATCGTCTAGCCCAGCTTCCTCTACCGATACTTCCCGCCTCTCTTAAAACCGAAAGTAAATCGTCTTCGTCTTCTTTCCCTTTTATTTCCTTTTCGTACTTTTCTTCCTGAGCGATCAATCGTTCGCGTTGCAGCTGAGTTGTCAGAGAATGCGGTACAGCCGGTATCACGTAACTCATAATACCGGTAAGTGCGAAAACCTGTATAAAAAAAAAGTCGTCCCTCCATCGAAACAATCACGTTGTTATCTCTATATTACGTAGTAAAAGAACGAGTCGACTTACAACGTGCTCGAAGACAACGACGAAAGCTAAACGCGCGGCGAAAACGTGCCAGTACTGTGGGCTGAGTCCGTAAGGAACCGTAGAGTGATCTGGATGATCTGGACCATTTCTGTAGCCTCTGTACTGACACGTCTCTGGATGTTCGCCATCTATGTCGCTCTTCATATCGGCGCGATAATCGGAAGTATTAAATTCTGACAGAGAGCTATCGATGTAACCCACCAAATCTTCAGTGGGCGAATAAACGAACGTGTACACGCTTCGTGGGATAAAGTCGGATGTGTACGCGATAACAAAGGCCTGGAACATGCGTTGTATATTTTGTAACCGAGGGCGACGATAGATGAGCGACTTGTGTGTGTGCGCGCGTCGATAACGTTGTTTGTATATGTGCGTGCGTGCGTGCGTGTGCGTATGTACATACATTCGATACCACCGCCACGTAAGTTACACCCCTAAGAATACCGGACCAAGCGCCAATATCTTCTACTCGCTCGGCTAACGGTCTCCGAGCCTCCTTGACCATTTTGTACGCGTCTAATCTTATCTCAGCGATATTATTCAGTAAAGCGAATAGTGGCGCTAATGGGAACGCTGCTACGAATAATGTTACAAATCCATACTGCAAAACTATAAATATCGCATAAAAAAGCAAAATATATCTGTAAAAAGGTTTGTTCTCTGCAGTAAAACGCATATAGTGTGCGACTCACTCATCTCTAAATATTCGTCGAATAAAGCTAGTCTTCCTGGGTCTTGAAGCTGATAATCTTTCTCCCAACAGGTATATCTTCTGTCGTGGTTCTTTGTCGCCGCGACTTGCGTTCTCTTGCGCCACCAATTCCACAATTTCGGCGATAAGATTTCGACAAAATTATTGAAGCATTGCTTACCGACCATTATTATCGCAAGTTGAATACAGACTTCCGAAAGGCAACCAGCGGGATCGCATACGTCCGTTTTAATACGGTAAAATTCCGAGGCTCTCGCATCCGCGTCGCCAGGATGGACGAAAAATCTCCCCTAAAATAAAACAACGCGTTAACTCAAACTGTGTGAAGCTCACGCGCAAGCACACTGGTTCGTGTCGCACGGTCATATGTTAATGGTATACCTTATACCTTAAAAAAGGCGATGTAAATCAAAGAAGAGTAAAAGTTGACAAACTCGAATAAAAAGATTTTAAATGTATAACTGGCCTCGTATTCCGTCTGCGTTCTCGGATTTTCCATATTGACCATCCAACGAGCCAGCCGATGATATATTCGGGTGAGTATCATTATTATTACCAAGTTAATGAGGGCGGCGGTTATGGAAGTGAATATTTTCGCGTGTCTTTTTAAAAAACTACCGCTTGCACCGTAAAAGACGGCAACCAACGAAATGCGATACACTATCGTTCCTAAAACCGCTCCGAGGACTACGCATATCTGCGCAAAAAAGTACGAACGATAATATACGCTATTACGAAATATTGTATGTCGGAGAAAATGGAACGGCGCGATATACGTACCATAAAAAATACTATTGAGCCAGTAGCCAAATATCGAACGGCTTTAGACCACGCGGGTAAATACGGTTCTTTTTCCTTCGTTACGGGATTTATCCGGAACGTTTTAACAGACGTCTCGAATTCAGGTCTGGGCTCTTCGTCGTATTCGGCGTTTTGAAGATCCCATTCCCAAACGAGTACGGCTTGTCGCCGTTTCCATAGCTCGAGAAACGTGGTAGCTATTATACACAGAGCAATGTCGGAAAAATTAAAGCGGTTAAAGCGAACGCGTTTCAAAACGTGGCGTAGATTCAAAACGCGCACGCGTGTGTGTGGAAGCGGGTCGTTATAACTCTTTTTCAACGCTTACCCCAGAAAGACATAAAAATAGCGAAGAAGACAGTCGCGGGATTGTCAAATAAGTAAGTCAACTTTGAGAATATACAGGAATCGCCGAGTTTTTGATAGTTGCATGCTCTATCGCAAAGAGGACACAAAGTAATATTTCCTGAAATGTTGCGTTACGTAAAATTAAAAATATTACAGACCGTGCGGAGGATATATCGTGTCGAGAGAGTTTGCGAGACTATTTTCGCGATACAAAAATCGTGCAACGACGAACGCGTTACCAGCTATCGTAGAATTGCATATTTCTTTGCTGGGAATATTGTCTTCACCCTCCATGCTTCCAAGACCGTAAACGAAGCATAAAAGCCCTACCACTGCTGGTGGATATAAGCATTTCGTGTAAAATCCTAGCCACGCGAAGTAAAGAGCGATTTTCTCGCCAAAATATCGTCTTATTAACCACAACGGCTGTTTCTTATACCTATAGATATAAAGACGTATGAGAAAAATCTCAAACATTTTATTCCAGCAACCGTGCGCGAATACTCAAAGCAATATTTTTCAACTATACCATTGCGCGGGTCTTGCCCATATCGAGTACAACAGGTATCTATCGAGAATCTCTCCGTTACGCATAGGTTTATTATAAGGACCCTCGTGCAAAGGAAAACAATCGACGTACGTTCCGTCCGCTAAAAGCCTACGAATACCAGATTTTTCATGGTTCTCGTCGTATCTCGCTCGCAATAATATCTGCATCACTATTAACGATCTCTGAGCGGGCGTATAAGCGTTATCCCTTTCCTTTACGATAAACCTGCCAAACGTCAAGGTTACGCAAGGTGGAATCAAGTTCGACGATAGCATATACATATATGCATATTGTATATAGCTCTATACATATACCATATATATATATATATATATATATATACGATAATACGTTCGCATTATTTAAAAATACCTTTCCTCACGATCGCCGGAATCTATGTAGTCATAAAAATGTGGTTCCTCGGGATATTTCGACGTATCCCAAGTATGAATTTTATGTATCCATTTGGACCACCGCGCCCATCGCGCCCAGAATTTCGATACTTCCTTGGTGCCGTCTGTATCCTGTTTTTTTGATTTTTTTTTCACGTCGGATATTATTTACGTGGTATAGAATACAACACCTATACTTATAGAACATGCCTAATGTATGTCTGGTTTTCAAAAAAGACGTACCCAAGTTTGCATAGGGATCGTTCTGAATCTCTTTGTGGGTAGTTTTAGACTCATTATTTCGGCGTATTGCACTTTGATTTTCCAAGGTATATGTAATTTTAAGAAATACGTTTTACCGTCAAACGAGCTCTCTTTTGGCTCGAGCTCTAGTTGCAGACCTTCTTTCAAAAGATTCTGTTGAAACACTCGTCTCTGTTCTCGCCGACGAGCTTCTAATTCGGTCATTACTCCTTCGTTCTCTTCCTGGTAGACTAACACTATATCGATTCTTCGTTGGCCGTCGCTAAAATTAAATCAAGTCGATTAATACGTAAGTACGTGCGAAACATTAAAAAAAGTGAACCACGTTTGATATAACGATGCTTCGTCTCGCATATATGCATGTTTTATATTGAGTAGTTTCTAAAAATAAGGCACCTCCGAGAAATAAACGCCCTTTACATTTTCTATCCCCGAGTTGGTCTTTCCCCTCCTTGTGCATCAAGTAGGTAACGATAAAAAAATAATGAGACAATCGCTAACATTCTAGATAATTGTAAAAAGCTTGTAATAATAGAAACGAGAAACGGAGTGCCTATATGTCCGTCTATATATATATATATATATATGTATATACGTCTCGTCACTTAATTGTCTAAAGCGCAAACGAAAGTGAACCAAAATAACTCGTGATGACATATCGCCGTGGTAGACGCCGTGGTACTCACCGAAAATAAAGTAGTTCGGGATCGATTCCCGTTTCTTTCGGCGGCAACGAATCCCCGGTGGTTTCGGCGAAATCCAGCGAAACTGGCGTTTCCGGTAGCGAAGGGTTAATTTCCGGAGAGGTGGGTGCCGTGAGTTTGGGACCTTGCTCAGTTTCAACAGAATTATTATAATCTTTAGTACGCGTTTGCGGCTCATTTCGCGTTGACGTAACCGCGTTAACATTTGTCTAATAATTTCGTTGGAAATGCCGTATACTTGGCAAATTATAGCGAAAATTAATAACAGCGTATACATATTGTAAATGTTCTTTAAGCCCCATTGCGCGCGCGCGTTGCTTCACCTTGAAAGCATCCTTACAATAATATCTATAATTTCGCGGCATAGTTTCGCAAAAGTGTAGGACGCTATTACGAAAAGGAGCAAAAAGTTAGTAACCAGAAAGTTAGAGCACGCATTATTCGTACGGTGATAAAGCCGAGTCAAACGTTGCATTATTAAATATCCGATATTCATCGTGACACGTTGACATTCGTACGCATATTGATCGAGGTTTACTGACATAGCTTTCGTGCTGTTATAGACAACCGCGGGCGCAATCCACGAGAGACTCGTTTTATTCTTTCTATATACATCTATTATATATACGTATAATGTCGCGTAGGTCGTATGTCGTATCGAGCACCCGCAGCTTATGTGTCTAACAAATTCCGTTATTAAAACGTTATATATAACGCGCGTGTAGTTAAAATTAACTTTGCCATATTGTCGAGCAAAAACGTGGAATCTCATGCGCCTCACGTGCGGTTAAAGCTCGGAGAAACCGGGGAAAACGTTATTGACATCTCGAGATCGTTCGATATCGAACGTACCGCGCGTCAGCCGTGCGGCATCGCGGCCTTGAAATTAAATCCCGCCGCTGATTTATAGCGGTTCAATTAAACACTAAATTAATTCTTACCGAAGGCATCCTGCGCGATTAAATTCGTTCCAGATGGATACACCGCGCTGGCTCTCGACAATTTTCTCTTGACACTCGCCGGCGTTTCACCGGGCAGCGAGCCGTTTTTGTCGGGCTCACAAATGATGTCTCTATTAGAGTAGACGGACGAGATCACGTCCGCAGATTTCGGCGCCGTGCGAGACCCCGTGTAGGTCCTGGCCGATTTGGCCGAGGACGCGCGAGAGCTGTTTCCAGAGCCGCTCGATTTCTCGTCGTTGACGTGATGCTCGACTGGGCTATTATCGTCGGGATGAAGAAAAGTGCCCCAACTGCTAGGCCTTCGAACGTGGTGGTTTGGCTAAAATTATTCAGACAAAGCTTACAGAGCTTTTCCACAATGGATCCGTACCTCCGCTAGCTCGTGTGTCCTCGTCATATCTTCGTCTCGGTCATAAAAAATGTCGCAAAAAGTCATTATCGGTGCTTTAATCTGCAATAATGGGGAATCGGTGTGATGGTGACGCACACCGCACACGGTGCGAGCAAAAGACAGAACGTAGTTTGCGAAGAATAAAATGGAGCAGAGGATCGATATATCTTGTTCACCTTTAAACATAAAAAATCAACACGAGTTCTCGCTAGCGAAAAAGTGTATGTACGACTACGCAGCGAAAAAAAAACAGCGTATTACGGTACGTACACGCCAGTATACGTAGACTCGACGAGATAGATTCGAGATAATGAGTACTTTAGGCCTTGCCACTTGATGAGATGACATCAGATGCAGATAACGCGCCGAGTTGTTTAGAATGTTTAAATGTATTTTAACAAGATATACGTGCATCCTTTCCGTTCGGATGCATCACTTGGGATATTCTCGAAGCGCGAACGTAAACTCGTAACACGTAAATGTTTCGCGTTATCATTCATTTTTCATTTTAATTCTCTATATATTATACGTAGGTGTATGTGCTCGTGCTACGCACTCGCGGGGATGTAGTACTTGGCATATATATATATATATATATATATATATATATATATATATATGTGTGTGTGTGTGTGTGTGTGTGTGTGTGTGTGTGTGTGTGTGTGTGTGTGTGTGTGTGTGTGTGTATTACTAAGCGCGAACTCACTATGAGAAATATTCTCACATGCGCGGGATGCAAAACCGATTTTTGGAACGGTGCAAAGTATACCTGCTGGCTGTCATCGTCTACTCGCAGCTTCTCATCATCCATGTCGATCTCTTCGTCGTGTCGTTTTTTAATCAAGCACGTTCGCCAAGACCGAAAGACTTTTGATGGACAGTGTTCGGAGCGTCGCGTGGTCCGTCAACATTTTTTTCTCTCTTGTCGAAAACCAACGATTTTTCACGGTGCGTGTTCCAACGATCATTTACCGATCTGCGCGCGACGCGCGACGAATCGAGAAGCGTTCTTCCGTTCTCTGATGCACAAGAATCATTTCGGGACGGAATTTGTCATTTCTGTAACGCCCGCGCCGTTTAGATATCCGTCGAAACGCTACCAGACACTTCTGGCGAGCTTCCTTATGATCACGTCTGATAGTTTTTCGCGCAGTTAAGAAAACGAGCCGTGAGATCACAGTGTCGATAGCTTGGTCGCGGCGGCGGGCGGCGGCGGTGACCTGCTCGAATCGGTTGAACAGTCGTTCACGTATATGAATGGAGCACGACGCAACCTCGCTCGAAGAAACGCGCGGTGATGTGTTTCAACGTTTTGTACTCGAAATGCCCTTATAAAGGTACGAGAGAGAAGACACTTGAAAGAAGCCTCGTTCATTTAATCACCTCGAAGATGTTTTTATGCGGAACATAATCGTTGGTATCGAGTGCATTTGCTACTTTACGGATTCGACACATTTAGATTAATCGTTTTTATACACATTGTCATCCACTATTTGCCTTTATTATTCCTTTTCCTTCAACTTGTGATTTTTCAATATCTTCGAGTTTTAACGATACTTGGCAAACGTACTATTAAAATTTTATTTACTTTTTCTCTTCCTTAATATCTCTCTTTAAATCTCTAGTGGTTGTGACGAGCAGCCAAGTCGACGATTTCGGACGTGAAATAGATTTCGGATTTGAAACGAAAGGAAACGGAGCGAACGTGATTATTTGAATATTAAAGTACGCGCGCGCGTTCGTTATATCTTTTGGTCTTTTTGAACTGTTGGAGAACACGACGTAGCGAATGGACAAATCGTCCTCGATCGAATCGTCCTCGATTCGCGACGGTGGTGTGAGATGTACTGACCACAGAGGACAACAGGATATATACTTATATATCGCGTACATATCGCACGTATGTCCCTTATATCTACGTGATCGCACACATTCTACGAAGGTGTATGTACGTGTGCCGTACCTTCGCCTCGGGGGAGGGGGGAGGGGCGAAGATTTCACCCATCGCGGGGGTGGAAATGGCCGAGCGCGGTGGAATGTCGAGGCTTTCGGAATTGCTATGGTTACCCGATGGACACAACATATGTGTTACATATGTCGCATTAAACGCATCATCGACTCTTCCTTTAAGCTTGAACTTGAAGCGTTGGCTTCGCGGACCATATATATATATATATATATATATATATATATATAGACGGAATAAAAACGCGCGCATGATCTACGCCATTCTATATACGCGACGTTCATGTTTGCCCTTTTGTCACGCGCAAATATTAATAAACCGCGAAGGTTACTCCTTCACGTTGGAATATCTCTTCACTTGTTGGAAAATTATTGCCGTTGTATTTCAATCATATTGAGTGCTTGTTTGAGCAAACCTACATTATTTTCCTGTCTCGATTACCGATCCCGTATCGGCGGACGTAGATCTGAATATAATAAGTTTAATAATAAGTTTCAATCAACATCAAAGATTTATTATAGACTTCCTTCAAAAAACTTTATTCAAAATCTATGAGCAAAAACGATTATCTGAGATCGCTCATAGAGCGATACTAAACGCAATATTTTACATAAATTGACGAGAAATGAAAAACTTAAATATATATTAATAGTTTGTGTGTATTTTGACAGATAACTATTTTAACGTAGTCAACCTTTTTCGCTTGTTACTCCACCAATAGCACCAATATCCTATATATATCCATATAACGTCCATGGGCATTCCAGACATAAAATGGACATTCATAGGATATTGTGTGCTGTCTGGGTCGGTACATCAGAACGTATATTAACTCATAATTTCATAAACTTTATTGATGTTGTTTAAATACATAGATATATATTTCATATTTTTATACTTGATATTTGTATGTTTTCTTTTCCTTTCTATTGTTCTTTTTTCTTTTCATTATTAACTTTGTATGTATGTATGTATGTAGATACATATGTATATTCGTACCTAGCTTTTATTTTCGCATGCTTAGTACATTAAAAGAATTTTTCCGTCAATAAGTAAATAATGAAACGTCGCGTCGGTAACTATATTAGTCAGCGAATTGAAATATTATATCGGAATTATCGAAATACAAAAAATTAGAATAAAAATATCAAGTCTATCTCTGTTCCATTCGTCTTTTGAACAAAAATTTTACTCGCGAAGTACCTTTTAACGCTTACATTTTGAACGAGGCTGTTCGAATATGGTTCGAATGTTCAAATCAATCGCGAGAAATGATCGCGAGTTGCGTCAATAATTTATGGAGATTATTCGCAAAACGTTGTACCGACTAGGTTAGGATTTCGTACGTATCAGTTGCACGTTTAAATCACGACGCTCGGTGAAAACCCGAATTAGTGATGAATCAAGATTTCGTCTCGCACTTGACTAAAGACGTAGCATCATTCGCCATATTTACAACGCTTGTTGGTGCGTCAACTGGCGTCAACCGTCAACCACCGTCAACAGACAAAACCCATCAGTACTGTGTCAGTACCGTCTGCAGATGCTTTGCGACTTTACGCGCCCGTGCCCCCCGTATATACACGCCTATAGAGAGAACCAAGTTTTGTGTGCGCGCGCGTTACGCATTCCCTCGTGCCGATCTCTCATCATTTCGCGTGCGACAGTCGAACGTTTGTTTCAACTTGATTAAGAGAGGAGGAAAGAAAGGAGGAAGGATTCTATGCTCGAAAACGAGAGCGACAAGCGCATCGTAGGGAGAGGCTAAACGCTCCGGCGTGAGACTCACACAAGTACCGTGTGCTGGGCGTGTCATAATGCGTGCTATTCTAGCCTTAATATGCGTGTTTCTGCAAACGGGTAAGAACATTTGTCGAACGCAACGTTCGCACGCACGTCACGTACGCGATCGTTTTGCTGTGATAGCGCCATATTTTTTCCAACTGGATCACGTTTCTTTTGTCGTTGGATGGACGATGCATATGCCATGCCGCGATGTAGCTTTTGACATTTCTCAGCCAGCAAGTGACGCAAATCCTATAGACATTTATATACCGTTGCTGTTTCAGTTGCGGCTCAACGTACTCCGACAATATCTTACATATCGCAGGAACAAATTAAGGATATCGGGGAAACGGTAGAACTGCATTGCTCCGTTCAGTACGCGCAGGAGTATCCCGTCTTGTGGATAAAAGTCAATAGAGAAAACGTACACGAGCAAGTGGCACTTTCTACCGGCACTGCGTTGATAATCAGAGACAGTAGATTCGCCCTTAGGTATGATACAGCGTCCACCACTTATCAATTACAGGTAAGCGTTCCGTGGAATGTTGTTCCTCCATCGAGACCACCTTCCGTGTAAAAGTTTAAAGCATTAATGATATGGGATTAATACGTCTCACATTTTAGGTTAAAGACATACAAGAAACGGATGCCGGATACTATCAGTGTAGGATACAAATATCTGTAAATAATCTCATAAGCGCGGAAGTGGAATTACAAGTCCGTAGGCCACCGATAATTAGCGACAACTCGACCCAATCGCTGGTAGTTAGCGAGGGACAACCTGTCCTATTGGAATGCTACGCCAATGGCTATCCGCTGCCAAGAATATCGTGGCGTAGAGAAAACAACGCTATTTTGCCTACCGGGGGATCGATCTATCGGTACGACAACTAAATTAAATTATTATTATTATTATTAAATACTTGGCAAACAATATTTCATGTATTATGTAATCCGAAAATATTGCAGTGGCAACACGTTAAAAATATCTTTCATACGGAAAGAGGATCGCGGAACGTATTATTGCATCGCTGAGAATGGCGTTGGACGCGGTGCCAGACGTAACATTAATGTGGAGGTGGAATTCGCGCCGGTAATCACAGCTCCTAGGCCACGGCTCGGACAAGCTTTGCAATACGATATGGATTTGGAGTGTCACGTAGAAGCGTATCCTCCGCCAGCTATCATCTGGCTCAAAGACGACGTACAGTTGTCAAATAATCAGCATTACAGCATATCACATTTTGCAACCGCGGATGAATATACCGACACCACGATTCGAGTTATTACTATTGAAAAACGACAATATGGAGAATATGTGTGTCGTGCAGCCAACAAACTGGGTACTGCTGAAACGAAAGTTGAACTTTTCGGTAAGATAATACAAAAAAAAAACTCTCGTGTATTTCTGTGTCGTGTATGTAGCTGTAGATAACGTTGGAATCTAGTTGGCACACGTAACTATATTGGAAACAAATTTTTTATCAATATGTTGACTGTGCACGATAACAGTGAAATCATGCATCATGCATCATTTTCATCATGTTATCTCATCTATAACGTTCAATCTTCGATTTATATCACGGTGTATCTCTCTATATCTTAGTCTACGTTATTATCTTTCGATTCTTTGTTTTCTTTTCCTTAGCCAGCCGATTTTTATTTTCGTAGCTAGCATGTATTAGATTTGTTCCCTCTTTTGTTTGCGCAGAAACCATTATCCCTGTTTGCCCGCCAGCTTGTGGTCAAGCTCATTATGGAACTGGCGTAGTTCCAGTTTCTTCCGGACCTTTGGTAGTTCTAGTTTTATTAATTACAATGATAATGAGGTAAGTCATGTTATATATATTTTCTTGCAATAATGATAGCTTAGATATCGATCATAACATTTGATACATTCGTCGATCATATTGTTTGATTGTAGATCCATGTTCGATTGTAGGTCTCGCATTAGTTTCTATATATATATATATATATATATATATATATAATATATATTATATACATAGATATGTTTTGATATTTACAGAAATTTCTACACCAAATATTAACTATCCGGGCCTTCAATGGGCAGCGGCAAGTCGATACGACTCCTTGAAATGGCTCTATGCAACCGTCAGCTTTATTGTTGTTGCAATAACGCTGTAAAACCAAAACCCCTAAACTGTAAGGGCCTCACGTACTGTTTTACTAACTTACTTTCTACATTTGTATCATGCACGTATTTTTATAGTTATTTACAAGCAGACCACGTTATCTCGTTAATGAAAAACGCGCATATCGTGACACGTTGCGTCACCACAGTGCAATGAGTTTAGTATTGTTATTTACACATTCGGCTATTTACGATACTCCCATTTTTAGAATTTTAGAACTTTTATATTTATATTTATATTGGATTTTTATATTGGGATCTTTATATTCAATTTATATTTGTTTTCTTTTTAATCTTGACTGATCCTTTTTCCTTCACATGATACGCGTAATAACGCCGCTCAATTTTTACATCGAAATTTTAACTTTATTTAAATGCAATCAAGGGCGCACGCAGTATCATGCGTAACGCAGGACGTTATAGAGAAGGAGGCATGACACGATTCTTATAAAGAGTAACGCCCAAAATGGCCCCCAAATATTCCCTTTTTGAGCAAAAAATTTTGAATTAAGATACCGTTGAAAAGATTTTCAAAAGTAAATCATTATTTGTAAATAAACTATTACGACGCCTATAGTTTCCGAGATATCGTGGATCAAAGTTCCACGCAGTCAAGTTGCCTACGTTGTCAATAGTAAACGTGTGTTTCTTTGAGTAAGGTGCTTCGAAAACATGGCCCGAAGAGAACGTTTACGCCGTGCACTGCAATGCGAGAGAAGGTGTGTGTGTGCGCTAAATCGAATTCGATTTTCGAATACTACGTTGGGCGCATCCAAAGTTCGAACGTGCCTTTAATAGATCATATATAGTTGTGAAATAATCAACTTTTATTATTTTTTATTTTATTGAAAACGGTTTATGACGATACAATAAAAGTATATTTGTAATCGGTAAAAAAAAGTTTTTTTTTACTGATTACACCGACTGAAAATTGAATCTGATTTTTTTTCATATTTTTCATTTTTGCTCAAAAAGGGGATTAGGCATCTCACGCTGATATGGTACTTGTTGGCACATTTTAATTAATAGAAAGAGTACGTCATGTACTCTTACAAATAGAGGCACCAACGATATACGAATGTTGGAAGGATACAAACTAACATTCCAGTACACATTTATGACGACACACACACACACACAATGTTATGTAACGCGGCGTATAAACAGCATAAGAGAACTTGTTCGCTTCGATATAACTGATCAGACAGATGAAGGACAAGTAAAAAATAATGATGTTACAAAGCATATTACAATATTATCTATCTTACTTATATAGTTCGTAGTAGTTGCGCAAATCGACAATACAGATTTGTAGAATTATCTAGCTACCCCCGTTAACGAAAAAATTTGGAATGTCATGAACAAAGAAAACAATGTTGATGTTAGTGCCTTGTTCGTGATATAAAAAAAAATGTAATTTATGTGTTAGAAGTAAAATTATAAATGTGTGCAATGTAGACAAGACACATAACGTGCGTACGTGCATAACGTGTACGTATGTAATATAACACTTTATGCGTTTTATCAAGCACGTATTTCTACCTACTGCACATTTATAATCGCAATCTCTTTTAACAAGGCGTATCACATAGATGTTATACAACCTGATAATAAGAGAAAGTAGGAAGCGAGGATCTTAATGAAAAGAATCTCAGCAAGTTTTTATATACTCTTTACAAGTTTCCAATTTTATATTTGCTAATATTGTAATTTGTATTTGAAACTCGACGCGCCATGATACTCGTAATATTTATAATAACTGTAGTATTTATATACACGTTGTGAACACGTGTGTATTGTCAGATATACCATGGTTATATATAATATCAGTGGTAAAGTTTTATACAGGTATTCGTTTGTACTACGATTTTATTACTTAAAACTCCATGCATTTATACATATTCAGCCAAATTTATGTATGGAACAAGCAATAAAATTTTATAAAAAGAAAATATACCCTGTCTTTTTTTGTTACATATATACGTGCAAAAACTTTGTTTCAAAACTTGAAAACAGCCTTGCTTATGTCTCCCTTCTTCAATGCATCGAGAGCTTCTTTATATTGAGACAAAGAAAATATCTTGATTCCTAATTTATTGTAATCAAGATGTCTTTCAGACAACGCGTGCGCCAAAGCTACGCCTTTAGGAAAACAGTAGGGATTTATAATCACGCCTATAATGCTCAACTCCTTTTTGTAAATCTGCACAATAATTATAAATTTTAGTAAGAGAATATCGAATACTTAACAACTCTCAACCGCATATAACCAGAGTGGGACACGTGTTTACCTGAAATGGTTCAATCGATAGTTTTGCTTTTGGATTAGCAACACCGAATACGCATAAACGACCACCGGGATTTAGCAAAGACATGGCCAATTCCATGGCTGGAGCACTGCCGCTGCAATCCACAGCCAAGTCAAAATCTTCTTTCAATTCCGTCGGACTTTTAACTTTATAATCGAGACCTATTTACATATATTAAATATATTGCCGTTAGAGAGAGAGAGAGAGAGAGAGAGAGAGCGCTTTTCCAAATTTTTCTCAATATTATTTATATTACCAAGATTAGAGGCGAGAATTTTTCGTTTTTGTTGCGGTTCACTGATAGTGACAGTTCTTCTAAGACCGTGCAAATGAAATAGAGAGGCCCACAATAAACCTATGATACCGGCGCCTATTACGAGAACCTTGCTTCCTATATTTACAGGATTGATTTTGTCCCAGCCGTGAGCCATGCATGACAACGGCTCACTGAGCACTGCGTGGCGCATTTCAATTTCATCCGGGATTAAGTATACCTATCATAAATACCGATATTATTTATAATTATATCATGCGAGCGATACGGATATCACAACGCGAGAATAGTTTAAGAGAAAATGGTAAAAATGGGGCGTTACGTGATGCACAAAATATTTCAAAGAGATATGTCTTAAGTATATTAATGACGAATACATCTCTTTGACCAATCTATTGTAGAATCGACTTTTTCTCAATAAAAATATCGATCAACATCATCCTACTCGTATTACAACATTTCAATTTTTACATGTTTTTATATTCTTAAATTAATATTATATTAAAATAAACTTTATTTGAAATTAATTACAATAGTCTTGTTATTTACTCGCGACTTTCTGAACATTAATCTGCGAACACGTTTTTTGTTATTTTTTGTATCACAAAAATTATTAATATTTAAATAATTTAAAAAATTTAGATTATTAAAAAAAAGAATCAAATTAATCGAAAAATCATACATCCAAACTTTCTTGGGCATTCTGTGTATGTGCCGCATACCTGTGTTTCTGGAACAACAACGTGCGTAGCCCATCCACCATCTCTAAAAATTCCTATAGTATTATTTATACCACCGTGGGTACAAAAATGATAATTCGCACTGTGACAATTATCGCATTTGTTGCATCCACTGTTAGGATCGACAGCGACACGTTGACCACGTTTATAAATAGTCGCGTCTGATCCGAGTTCATCGATAGTACCTACAAACTCGTGTCCAAGAGTCAAAGATCCATCTTCTTTACATGGAAAGCTTCCCTACAAGACACGTTATTTTAAGAGATCGAAGAGTATACATGTATATCGACATGTGTATATGTCGTGTGCCAAAGTTTTAACTTTTATCATGGATCACATTAGTTCAAATAAAAGTGTGCGTATCAAACTGTACGGACATCAACACGCACTGATTATGACATGAAATATGTATATTATCTTCTATTAATTTTCAATATTTAAGTAATTTAAATAATGAAGTCTATGATTCTTATAATTTTTGTCTATAAACTTGTAATAATAAAATATTTTATTATTATTTTTATATCATACAAATGAGCGATATCACATTTCGTCGTAACAACAAAATGACGTATTTAAATATTAATAAAATTTTACCAACTATTTAAAATACGTGTAATTTTTTACATTATACACGTACGATAATAAAAGTGACATATTTTTATAATGGTAACATACTTCCAAAACATGGAGATCCGTTCCACAAATTCCAGAATACGCGACTTTAATTCGGACCTCGTTTGCCGCTGGTTTAGGAAGAATATCCCGTTTTTTTAAAGTAAGTGATTTGGTTGACAAATTGAAGCTCAAATATTCCATCGTGCACGTTCTATCCGCTTGAGTCGTCTTATTCGAGTACACTAAGAAATCCGGCCGTCGTCATCCAATATTTATAATTTTTTGACGACATCAAGTCGTAAACTTACATCACCTTTAACCGCGATAACACTATACGAATGTCTTATCAAATAATGCCGAGTGCGTGCGCAAGACTGTGATCAACTACATGTAGAGTGTGCGTGTCGGCTTGTTGTCACCCAAAGGTCTGCAGGGCACGTATACAAGTAGATTAAAGCAAAAGCAAAATTGTTCAAGCGTAAGATGCAATTATTTATGAAAACTTACAACAACGTTGCAGAGATATTATGCATGGAAACGTGGAAATAAAAACAAGCGTGCAATATATAATATCGGCGGCTTGTAGAGTATTAAAAACAAAATAGGATGCCATAATACTTTCTCCTCTATATATCGGATCTAATCTTCTGTTAAAAAAAAAAAATGGAAAAATTTTCAAAGATTTAGATCTCAACTCGGATCTCAATCACTGATTTCAATCTCGCGGGATTGAGAAATGTTTGGAGAAGATGCACGTAAGCATTTCAGTAAGCTAATAATTTATTATTTTACACGACCATGCGTACGTTATCTTGATTAGGCATTTGGAATCTCTAGAGAGTTCTTCAAAGTCTTTTAGGTGCGCGCATATCCATTAGTTATAACGAATATAATGAAGACAATCGCGTACAAATTTTCATGGTGATTGTTGAAAAACATTGCTTTACGTACGAGAGATATGTGAATCAATTAATCATCACTTTAAACGGGAGCTCTTTTTTTTTAACCTCGAGGTAATGATGATGCTGAAGCGGAAAATTCATTCATGCACGGCAGATCGACTCGTTATTGTGAACGAATGTCCTTCAATTCATGAGAAATTTCGGGTCAACGGGACACGGAGCTGGATAACTGGTTGCACCGGGAAACCGGAAATGGGGTCGAGAATGACGTCATCTAGCCTCAACTCCGTTTATTCAACCCCCAGGGATAAACTAGGTTACGGGGACAAGCTACCCTCTCCCCCCTATGCTGATATTTTCGCGAAAAGAGATTTCTCATTCTAAAATATACGCTCTAAATTACGAAATACATATGCATGCTTTTTAAACGATGCTACAAATGATGCCCGCAACAAAAAGTGCTAATTATAATAAGACTAATTATTCAAGTATCTCGATAATCCAAGTTAAGATCGTCATAACGCTGTGATTAAATCGAGTCTAATTTTATCAACGTATCGCTCTTATTAAAATCAGGTTGCTCCAAAATCTTTGGTTAAATTGAGAATATTTAACATCGATGTTTGACATTGGCATGTTGAGAAAAATTTCGCTTTTTTAGTATATTTTCCAGACAAAAGTTATTCAAGAGGCAAAAATCTAATTTTGGCTCCGTCGCGTTTTCCTAACGCGATATAAGAGAAACGATCAAAGCTTTAACGACCCACAGATTGACATTTACACAAAGCGGTATAATACGAGCAGAATAATTTAATAATAAACGCAAAGTATTCTCGTAAACATTTGTGTCTTATTTTTATTTTTCTTTACGTCAAATGTCGAGCAAAAAAAATAACGCAAGCAGATAGAGGAAAGACCCCTATTATGAGACAGGATCCTAATATGAGATGGCGGGTTTTTTACATGGTAGGATCAAAAGATGGGGCCTATATAAGGCCTTTTAGCTTAAAATATCTCATATTAGGATCCTGTCTCATAATAGGGATCTTTCCTCTATATATGACGTTGAATATTTTACGGTATACATACATTCAAGATAGCTTTTTTTTTTTTAGAACTTGTCCTGCCGCGTATTCATAAGTAGCCAATAATGGCACGTGCTTTGATTTCTGAACGAGCTGCAAGGTGAATGGACAGTTCAACGTCACAGCCTCAAAGTAGGTCGCCGTGGACGGCTCTGGGTCGCGTATCGCCTTGTCCCTTGTATATGTACTGCCGCCGCCAGCAACGGCGGTACAGTTCATTGAAAAACCGGGACTCGATCAATATCTCCCCCGATAAGCACATTAATAGCAATGTGCGACATGGATAAATACCTAATTCTATGCTCTTTGTGTAATAATCGTTCATCGAATCGGGTCGTCGGAGCTCGGCGGCCCGGCGACTCGGTATCTGACAGAGAAAAACGATCGAGAAAACATGGGATAGAAGAGGGAAAAAGAGGGGAAAAAAAAGAAGACGAGACAAACGCATGAACGGAAAGCGGAAGCAGCCAAGTTGCTGCTCAATGGAAGAGCTGAATCCCTATACGAGCGGATGCGAATGGGTAGGCAGCCCATTGAAGGTTACACGGGTATTCGCCGTGCGTATGCGCGGCTTTGACGTTTCTCGTTATCCAGCAAAAGGATATGGATAACGAAAAGAGAACTGCTATTATACAAATAATCTTATTACGAGAACTTTTGATTTCTGTTTTAATACAATATATACGTGAATACACAGGATACCGCAAAAAAGACCAAAAGGTCTTCTTGATTATTTTACAGCAAAATGTCGAAATATACAAAGCGACACTTGGAAACGTGCGCTTTTCACGCGCTTTGCTCGCGACGTTTTATTTCTCTCGGTCAAAACAAGTTTTACATATACAGTAAATATTGGGGGTCCGGAATATTTAAAGAAAGGTAATTTAAAGAAAGTAAGAATAGGAGATGATGTGAGAGCTTTAATAAAACTGAGATGCGGAAATTTAGAAGAAGTAAATAAATATTGGTTAGAAGAAAATTGTAAAAAATGTATTTTGTGCGGTGAGGGCAGTGACTGTATGGAACATTATGTAAAGGAATGTAAGAGGGCAAGTGTGTGGTTTAAGGATTTAGGTAGGAATGAGGCGGAGAAGTGGAAAAGGCTGTGGAGCGATGAACTAGATTTAGATAAGGGTAAGATGCTGAGGAAATTATGGAAAGAGAGGGAGAAGGAACTAAAGAAGCGCAAGAAATTAAATAAGACTAAAGATATGACTGTGATATGACTGTGAGAAATAGTTTAGTTTAAGGTAGTTGTAGGTTATTTTAGGCTATAACGGATAGTATACGCAAGGTATGGATGGATGAGTGTGGTTAAGTTTTATTTTGTAAACCAAGTCCCTTCCTGGCTATTATGTAAAGCTGAAGTAAATAAATATCTATCTATATACAGTAAATATTTAAAACTGATATATCTGTGTAGTATCTGATATGCATACAGACAATGCTATAATGTGATTTCTGTAAGGAGTAAATCTCCAAGAATTACTATCAAGGCCGAGTTCTCTGTCGTGTATCCCACCGGAAACGGATATGACGTGTTGGTCGATTAAAGTAATTAAAAAATTTCATTCTCGTGTGCAGTCATTGGATTTGATTAGATAAACTGTTACGAATAATCACGCTACTATATATATTACTACACATCACCAACATTTAAATATTGATACGTTGTATGTGTATGGGTGCGTGTCTGTCAGTAGTAGTAAATATTAAAAATGGGAAACAACGTAAGACTAAATTGACGTGACATTTAATACGTCTATCAATAAAACTATTAATAACTTTAAACGTTTTCTTACTAGAAAAGGATCAACTTCTGCTATCCTGCATATTCATTGTTAAATCTGTGTGTCACGTGTGTAAGATTAATCATTATCATGTTCATGTATTACGTATCTAACGTGTAACGTTAGGTCCACGTCTAATTATAAATAAAATAAATAAATCCATGGCACTACAGCTCGGGAGAGCCTTGGCCTGCCGTACTATAGTAATGTGTTCATGCCAGGTTTGTTTCCGTAGGTGGGTTGTCAGTCCTACGCTAACTAGAAGTCACCAATGCTTATATCGAGCGGGTTGATGACTTTTTCCTGAGGTATTTTAACCCTTTGGACCAACGGTTTAACGTCTCTTCCGACAGACGGAGCCCAGTTTTCTCCGCATCTTGCACGGGAGGGGCGCGGTTTTTCGGAAAAAAAACGTTTTTCATGATACATGGCTCTAGTGGACTCAAACCTGGTTCTTCAGATTGCGAGTTTGGCGCTCTACCACTAGACCACACCGCCGCCCTGTCCAATTCTAATTATTTTCATTAATTGCAACGAAAAGTGTAGTGTAAGACTCTCGTTCTGACTCTCTCTCTCTCTCTCTCTCTCTCTCTCTCTCTCTCTCTCTCTATCTCTCTCTCTCTCTCTCTCTCTCTCTCTCTCTTGTTAGCTTATTCGTAAAATTACGTATTTGTCAATTAACTGCAATAAAATAAAATGTAATAAAATAAAAAATTGACAGAACGAGAGGGCGTAGAAGTTTGCTGCGTGCGTATCGATTGGGGACGCTGTTCGCCAACGAGACTAACCTACATTCTGTCTCCTTTCTTCACCCTCCCGAGTTACGAAGACCGATTTGTCTCCCTCCCTCTACACCCTCTCATCGACCTAGAAGTTCTCATTCAACGCTCCCTCCTCTTTGCTCTTACTTAACCTTGCCACCCTCTATCATTCTCTTTTTGTCTCCTCTTTTCGGTGGACGTTTGAAGGAAAATAGAGTAAACGAAAATATAACAAACAGCAGGCAGCAAGTATGATAAATAACAGCAGAAAACATGATTTATATCGCGCTCGGCTTAATAAACTCATAAAGCAGAGAATATTGCACGTGTGTGTGATGCACATAATAATAAAAGCAAAAATTTAGACTTGCGAGAATTCGACGATTGAAAACCGAGTTGGAAGAGGGAAGGCGAATTAACGTTGGAACAACAAATGGAGAATTTGGTCCCGTTTCCACGAGTTCAATCGAAACATTTATTTATATATACTTTTATCGCAAAAAACTTTTAAATTAGCATTTCGACCAAGCTCAGATTAAATCAATGTTGAGCAATTTTGTACGTTTAACAATCTCGAAGAACATTGTGCGGTTGTAGCGTTTAAAACTCTAGAGTTTTTAAACGCTTTTGTCGACGGTGGATCGTGTATCCGTTTCAGCGCCGTTTATCAAGGGGTATCGTTGGGTGCCGCGCGGTGGTATGTACGTACGACGAGGGGCGAGGCCACGTACCGCTACAGAGGGAAGGGTGGCTCGATGAATCGTATCCGTGTCACGAATGCGCGCGTCTGCTGCACTCCATCCCCTCGCCGCCCCTTCGCGGTCAGCGCGAAAGAGGTGAATGCAGTTGGCCGTCATTTTGCACGCCGTTCAGACGCCATTCAGATGCGCTCGACGCGAGTCCGTTTCGACGCAGTCGCGCAATTTATCTGCGAAGCTACGTATCGTATTTTTTGTCATCCACCGCGATGTCGATGTGCGCAGGATGATATGCCGTCGAACGAGACAATATCTTAACGAGACGTGAGACAGACCACCTCGAAAGGAGAAAAAGGACCTTCTTCTCACTCGCCCTCGGCAAGGTACATGACCAACGCAAATGCGAGAGTGCATGTGTGTTTCGACGTTACCATTTAAAAGCGTTTCCGTACAACGCTTGCGCATCATCATTCGGCACTGAGTTGTATGTCGAATATATCACATGTTTATGATTATCGGCTTTTCGAAAATTATCGGGTTTCTCGCAAAAGTCAAACGAATCGTGTATCGAATAAAAGTAACTGTAAACTCTATGTGTGAAAACATCTTATTGTGTGCTGTTAATAATAATCGCAAACGACAAGACTCAACACTTCGACTGGATCGATCGAGTAATCGAATATACGTCCTATATATCACGACAAGATTACAAGCTCCGATTACAAACTCTGAAATCAGAATCGACTCGATGGCATGTATTATATTCTTTTCGTACATAATTGCGCGTAAAACATAGCTGTTTATCGAACCAGAAAGGCGCTATTTTTTATCAAGAACAAATAAAAAACTATATCTTTTATAAACAATTAGTAAAGAAAAGGCCAATAATAATCGAGCAATAATGGATGTTGATTATATAATTATTAATCACATGAGTAGAGATATATCTTTTATACACGATTATTTTATGTTAACGACATATATCGACTTGGCGATATAAAAAATTGTTGTGTTCAGAAAATTTTGTTATTTGATCGTTAAGAAAAATGAAAAAAAAAACACGCAAATTATAATTGTCCACAAGCATTCGAGTTTCCTTCCTTCGACCAATCGTCGTAAAGCACGTTTACGCAAGTGCGTATATATCCTCGCGGGTGCGTGGCCCTACGAAAACTCGTAAGCTTCCTGTGGAAGGATGAATGGGGATCAAATCAGTCGGCAGCAGCGCGAGGGCTGCTCTGACATTCGTGCGAGCTTTTTCGTCGCGCTTGGGAGTACATACGTTGCCGTATACTAGATTTTTTAATTCTCGTGTTTAGAAAGTACTTTTTTTTGTCTTATTCATAATATGAATCGCAAACGCGTGAGCTCCAGGCAGTGATCAAGATTTTTCTCGTTTTTCTGGTCGGCTTTACTAAATGGTATAGAGATATAGGTATTTCAATCGTTTTTAATTTTTCGACAAGTTATAAGATGTATCACTCTTTTATCTCGAAACGACGAAGCGGTTTATTTACGTTAGTGTGAAATCGAGGCACGTCAAGTCAAACATTTAGTTCCGGAGTGCTTCGTGATTTTTTAGCTACTACAACAATGATCAATGACGATTGCCGTTATCGTACTATAGTCGGTAAGTAAAAAATATCTTCAAGTTTCGTCGTTTGTCTGTAAAAAAAAAATCGTCAAAATAATATCAAAATAGAAATTTCATCATCTTGTTACTTGTATAATTTAATCGCGTCACGAAAAAAAAAGTTGAAAATATATAAAAGATGAGGGATATAACATATAACTGCCGCGAAAATAAAACGCAATAAATGCAGATTTATATAGGAATGAATGTGATCTTGAGCAAAAACGTAAACGGCAAATATGGACATCCGCGGTTTCCCGCGGAATCATCGCACTTACCGTCTTGAGAAACACGTACGTAAAAAGTTTAGAAATGTATTCGAAAATGTTTTGCTATCCTTAAAATCAATGAATAAACTGCTGCGCTAATATTTGAGTTTTAATTAACAACTTCTTAGATAATGAAAAATAAGAGAATACGTGGTGATTTCAAAAAAGAATTTTTCAAGTAATAAAAGATATTAAAAATTTTACGTGCTAATCGAGTAATCGAGTACGTGAACCGCGGCGAAGATGCTATTTTCGTACACGGTAATTTCTATTTACACGAACCAATTCGAATGTTTGAAAATTCTTAAGCAATGTATCTCATCAGACCCATTGCCCATTTTGATTTTCTACATTCTATAATTATTCCTAGAACTATAGTTGTCAAAAGAAATGAAAAAAAGAAGACAATCTTGATTTTAAGTTAAATCTTTTTGAGCAACCGTTTTGAATAATCGCGCGATATATTGCGACAAGTTTGAAAAAAAATGGTATGTGATTCATTGAACGCGATGACACGTCGTACGGCACGGGATAACGATCCGCTTTTCGTTTCTTTCCGCCGCGATGCAGGGTGGTGTATACGTAGAGGGCTTTGCTCCTTCAAATCAACTATTCGGAGAAGAAGCAACGTCTACTCGAGCATCGGATAACCGTAAAACTCGTTTCCGAATGTGACATTACTATCATTAATCGCACGTGCTCCGCTTTCATTCACGCCAACTCCCACTCCCGTGAATAACACGCGGTACAAGCGTTTACATTCACGTCGCGGTTGGTCGGTGCCAATGGGCCGACCGACGCACGCCGACGCCGCGACGAGACCGTCGCCGTTCCTATTGGCCGTCGCTTACTCCTGACGTACTATACGAGAGAACGAGAGGAATGCGCGAAACGATCGTGAAGCACTATGAATAGAACCGAAGCTCCGCGCGGGTCAAGGCATATGAAACGGTGCGTCTCTCGGGTAGTTCCGACAAGGAGTTTGCCTGGTTTCCGGACACCGTCGCAATATGGCCGTATCGCCGTACACACGACCCTCATTCTCGGAGCATCGTGCCCGTACGTCACATGTCACGCATACGCTGCTCAAACTCGTGTCCTGTGTGCTGCTGACGCTGACAAAAGGTATCGATCAAACATCAGTGTGAAAACTACGTCTTGTCTTTCGTTCGCTCATACTCGTTCGCTCATTCATTCGCAAACACCGTGCATATCCGCTATCCGCTCGCTATTATTACATCAACGAGAAAACAGGATGTAATTTATTCACGATGCTCCGACTTCGGGATAGTGTACGTGCGTGCGTGCGTGCGTGCGTGCGTGCCACCCGTATATACACGTCGTGCAATTCATGGCTGAGGCTGCGTTCGAAAACGTCGCCCAACTAATGACAAATGGACGATTTTACATCTGTTTCGTGTGTCCCTATCCCATTTCCCATCCGTTGCATCTGTCTCCAGTGTCTCTCTGCTTTCATTTCATGATTTTCTTTTTATCGTTCATTAGACTTGACGAATTATTTTCACTTCTTGTTAATGCAACGCAGAGAATAAAAACTTTTCTCTTTCATTCTACGTTACCTATCGGTCGAAAATGCGTTGTGTTTGTTGCGGCTAAAGTCATTATACGTTAAAAATGACAAAATATAATGAACGTAGTACCATAAGCAAATTTTGTATACAATATACTTGATTCATAATATCGCAAAGCTTCTCTACAGTTACGTTACAGTCTGTGTGTGCACGTTTAGTTTATGCAATATTATTTTTATTGTAGATGGTACAAGTGTTTCCTTGACTCATCGTCATGCAAATGATATTACGTATTATGATGCAACACGCAGCCATAGCGATAATATAAATCCTCTGGAAAAGTTTTATCTAATCACTGAACAAAAGTGGCATAAGGATACACTAGTGCCAATCTCCTTCGCGCCCTCGTCGAAGGGAATGCCTACGAGATCCCATCACAGGTAACAGGCTTACGTGTTGTGCAAAAAATCACGATATTAGCTGTAATGTCGATATCCCGCGGTAATGTTTCACGAAATATTAAGATTTATTCTTTGTCTCAAAGTATTTTTAATACAGAATCCGGCAGTCCGTGACAGGACTGGATGATGCTGGAATGGATCTCCAAGTGGCCCAACTCAGTAGTCAGACAGACAAGGAAGTACCGTCCAGGACGACTTTATCATGGCTAGATTGGCATTTGCCTTACTTTGTAGCGCTTTGTGCAATCGCTGGCACTATTCTTTTCACATTCCTAGTAAGCGCATCACATTTCTTTACGATATAGAATAAATAGAAAACTCATTCCCTAACTTTTTTCCGAAAAACACGCGACTATTTTAAAAACTTGATAGATTTATGATCAATCCACGTGATTAGATACATATCTGATATATCATCAAATAATTTACTCATGTTACACAACATACCTGTACAGGACAGGATTGTATAATAATAAGCTTATTTCTTGACAGATCTTGTTATGGCTACGAAAACAAATGTCGCGTGAAAAAGATAACGAAAATGGCGATCGGCACGGTCTGGTCGAGGAAGGTGCCCGTTGTCAGCCAGACAACGCAACTAAAGATACAAAAGAATCTGTGGAAGCTAAATGGGTTCGCGAAGCCGTCGCCAAGCACGCTGCACCCAAGTATCCGGTACGACCAGTTCCTCAGACCTCTTTACCCGAGGTAAGAGAATCTACCGACGCGACACGACGCGTAGATCTGTAATAGCAAATATTAAATTATCGTATTGGAAACAATCTTCGTATTACGTTACAAGTCTTTGGCAACGCCCGAACGTAAACCGGAAGCGATACGTATAAAAGCAAAGGGATTGTTGGAGAGACGTGGTTCGAGCACAAGTTTAACCATAGAATTGGCACCAGCTCCCGAAAGTCCGCCACATATGGTTACTCCTACCCGAGAATGTACAACGGAAGAGTTTTTGCTAAGTGCGGGAAATGTATTGTCAAGAGCACAATTGAAAAAGATTGTCCAAGGTACGGGGGGAACGTTGCACAAGGAATTTTGGGAGGTGCCGCTAAATCTACCGGAAAAGGTGGACATTTGCGGCTCGGGAGTGAAGAATCGATACAGCTCTGTTTTACCCAATCTACAAACCAGAGTGGTTCTACCAGGTTGCTCCGACGATCCGCTAGCCGGTTACATAAACGCCAACTACATCCGAGTATGTAAATAGTACGTTTGTGTGTAATAGTAAGAATGATGCCTGAAAACTTGGATATACATAGACAGTATAGGCACCTTTTATTATCAAGTTGCATGAATTATAAGCTACAACGAAAAACGACGTTACAGGGATACGACGGCGAAAGTGCTAGATACATCGCGACACAGGGACCATTGGCTAACACGATAGCAGATTTCTGGGAAATGATCTGGGCAGAAAAAGTTGTCGCGATCGTCATGATAACTAGACTGTACGAAGCGTCCAAACCAAAATGCGAGGCGTATTTTCCGTTTGACGTAAATAATCGCATACAAGCTGGATCTTTTACAATTATCGTCAACTATGTCGATACAAGAAACGGATATACCGTCAGAACCATGGAGATCCGGCACGAAAGAGAGAGAAGACATTTGCAGCACTATTGGTATGTTACTGTGCTATATTTCGTTTGTCTTCCGGAGGACTCGATCTTTATTTATATATATTTACTAATCAAAATATAATAATGTACTAAATTTGCGTGAAATTGACGTCTGAAATAAATCAATAGGTATGATTCATGGCCGGACCATGCCGTACCTCAAACTGCGGATGCGCTCGTTAGTATGGCCGCGGAGGTAAACGCTTTACCAAGACCAGTGGTCGTCCACTGCAGCGCAGGTATAGGACGAACTGGCTGTTTTATAGCGATAGGAATAGGAATGATTCAACTTCTAAGAGACGGAAATGTCGACGTACTGGGCATTTTGTGCCAGATGAGGTAAGAAGGCTGAATAATAAGCTCGAAATATATATGTAATCTTACATAGATCTCGTTGTCAGAAATATACAAAATACACAAGTACTTTTTAATATTTTAGATACGATAGAGGAGGAATGGTTCAAACGGCTGAACAATATGAATTTATTCATAGAGCACTTGAACTTTTCGAGCAAACACTAGACAGCAAACCGTCGACTTCGAGCGATTGAATGGACATACCGCTACTATAGAACGTTCTTTCGCTTATTCATTCGTGAAACGAGGCTTTATTATTGCCTAAGAGAATGTCACTTCGCACAGGGCTAGCATGCTTATCGCAAAAGAAAAAGAAAAAAAAAAGAAACAACGTTCTAACGAATCTGTTAGCCTGGTGGGCCTGGTGAACCGCGACGCTCTCTCTCTCATCTTTATCTCAATATTCCAACGAGTTAAAACTCGTTTAATAAGCTGCCATTTTCTACTGCCATGACAAATCCATTGACACGTGATATCAATCACAGAGCTCAAGAGGTAAAAAAAAAAGGGTTCACCGTCGGAGTGCATTTTCTAAGCAGGTGCTTTTTAAAACTGAGGTATCATAAAAATAGCTTAATGAAAAGAGTATTTATGTTTATAATAACGCCGCGCGATATATAAATCGTGCGGCACGTACGCTTAAAAACCAAGATTATATATTAATTTATTCAAGTTACAAATTAGAAATAATCTCTAAACACGGCGATAATGTATTCGCGATTCGTAGGTATCATAAAATTTATATCTAAGGATCAGATACTAAACTTGGGATTTAATTATCAACACATTCCTCGTGCGTTAGGGAATAGTTGTCAAGTTCCAATAAAATTTTAAATACACAAAAATGTGTAGAAACGGTTTCGCGACTATGCTAATGTAACTGATACTAATACTGATACTAATACGATATTCTTCACGATATTATCGACGCATCACGATGCATGGAGTATTAGACACATGACAAAATTTACTGAACTGTTCCAACGTGTAAGAGCTAAAGTTAAGCGCGTACGTACTTTAACGATATATAATGTTAAATGTGAGCTAAATGTGAAATTATATGTGCGTGTGTGTATATACATATACACACGTACACACACACGCGCGCGCGCGCGCGAATAATTGTTTTAACACGTACTAATTTATGGGACCCAAATCGACTAGGTATTGTCTTTAATATTTTTAGTGTTTTCATTTGATTTTAAAATACGTTAACCCTTTATGATTTGTTGCTTTTATCTGACCGACTACGTGTGTAAGACTGAACACGAATGGATAGTATGATTTAAAAGCAAAAGAGCAGGACAATGGCTTGATAAAAAAATCTGATCAAGAGTCAATTTGATAGAGTAATACGAGAGCCGAATGCAACGTTGTTATAGCGAATATACTTGTACGTATCCACACACACACACACACACACACACACACACACACACACACACACACACACACACACACACACACACGAGCAACAGCCCAATATTCTTAATTATATTGAATCATGTTGCTCGGAAATGTACACGAGTATATTTGCACCCTCCAACAATTTTACTCGTTTATTTATCAAATTGAGACTGCTTTAATATAATACGCTCTTGTAATTGTAATTTAACTTTAAAAAAGATCTTTAGCAGTTAAAAGTAACGTCATATTTATATTCTAGAAAAAGTATAGATATTATTATATTAAAAAAAATAAATTTGTAACATAATCCTTGTATTGTTGTCTTATGTAAAAAAATGGATCTGTTTTATTTATCTTGTATCTCATCGATGAACTATACAATATCAGTCAATAGTTGCGTAAAAATCAGAAATGTAAATTTAAAACTTTGAAAATGTCTTCGCGTATATATATAATAATGTATTTATCGATTTTAATATATATGAATGAGTTAATGGAGAGAACGTCGAATCGACACACACACTTGAGTTTGAATTTATTACCGCAAATTTGCATGACAATAAATAATTATTACAGCGTTAACGTTTTGTTAAATGATTAAAAGTGCAAATGATCTTTCTTGGCTGCTAATACTTTTTTAGACTATTTAATAGATAGTAGAGTAAAGTGATATACGCGACATATACATATAAAGTTCTCGATAATGTCAGAATGTCGTTCGAACAATGCCGAAATTCGTGGCGTATGCGTGGTACTGGTATTACATGTATTTTGAGGCGTTACCGACTATAACTCATTTTTCATCCAGTTTCATCGTCTCGTCTCTGAACTTGAGTCTGGATAAATGAAAATCTAAACGCGGTACGGAGATGAGTAGGGTAAACCAGCCAGTGAATGAACAAGTAAGCCAGTGAATGAACAAATATTTCTCCTTAAGTCGACACTTTGTTTATAACCTGATATTGATCTCAACACCACCTGTGAATTTTTCTCTTAATTTTCATCACAAAATTATTTATCTTCGACCTATAATTTTTTTCATATTTAAAATATAAGTGATTTTGTTCATTCACTGGCTGGTTCTATCTGGTTTTTGCATGCACCACAAAAACATATAGAGCGGTTTCATACGTGCGCGCAAGTAAAGAAAATGAAATCTCCTTCGGGGTATACTTATATCCGCATAATTATCGCTTCGCGGTTATTTTTCGTTCGGTATCATTAATTTAAATGCCTCGAAAAAGGTATGTATATTTATGTATAAGCGCGCATAGAGTATACAAGATGTAGTGGGTGTGCATACTACGTGCATGTACATAGATTGTACAGAGAGAGAGAGAGAGAGAGAGAGAGAGAGAGAGAGAGAGAGAGAGAGAGAGAGAGAGAGAGAGAGAGAGAGAGAAAGAGAGAGGGAGAGAAAGAGAGAAGAATTATGTAATTAATTATATGAACGCGCCAAAAGTCGCAAGGGAACTTGGCATAAATGTAATATAGACAATGATAATAAACGATAACAATAATAAAAAGTTTCGTGTCTCGTCGTACTCATCGATAACAAGTTCTCGAGTTCTCGAAGCAGCCTCCATCGGATATCCATCGAAAGTATGTGGGTAGAATATACTTAAATCCGTAGAATCGTTTGCGCCGCGTGTCGTCCATCAGCATCAGCAGATCAACACTCGTGTCCGGGTCCGAGCACTCTGACTATACTCTAAAAGTCGGCGGCGTCGGCGCGGGCGCCGCGCGCCGTGGAGTGTGGAGTTTCGTCGTTCGTCCCGCAGCCCGCAGCCGTCAGCCGTCGGTGGCTCGGTGGTCGGCGTCGTGGCCATCTTACTCCGTTCATCTCGTGCTCGACGTGCATCTCACATCACACACAAACACTTCCGTATTCGCATTAGACGCGGATCGTCGCACACGCTTCGTTCGTCCGTTCGCCGAAATCCCGGACCCGGTGACACCGTGACACGTCGCACGTTGCGCGTGAAATCCCGAAATAAAACCGCGCAACGTCGACGGCGACGGCGACGCTCCGTCGCGACCGTGTGCCGCTCGCGCGGGCGACCATTCGAACGAGACTGTCGAGACTAAACCCGATCACGTGACCGAGCACCGAGCGCTGCCGAGCTAAGCCGAGCGCGTCGCATGACCAGGGCCGTGTTTACTGTTTACCTCACAGCTCACAGCTCACAGCTCACTGCGCAGCACGTATATAGACTGTATAGAGATAGAGATTAGAGTTGGAGACGCGTTGACAATGTTTATCCGTACTCGAGGAATTTCGACAAACAACGTTTTATATCTCCGTTGAAAGATCGCGATTCTCTCCAAAATGATTCTCTCCAATTTCCGAGCGACCGAGCGGACCGAGTTTCGAGTCTCGAGCCGTTGCGTCGCGTCGCGTCGGCGTCGACATAGCCTAGCCATTATTATAGCCGAAAATGCTAAAATAGTCCGTTTCGTAAAAAAGTTGGTTCCGCCTCGCTTTTGTTTTTGTTTCACTGTCTCACTTTTGTTGTTCTCGGCGAGCCGGCGCCGCGCGCCGCCGCGGCGCGGCCGCGGTGAGAGACGATTCTTGGAAGTTGCGGAAGGTAAACAAACACGATACGTGCATTTGCGAATAAGAAATGAGGAATGCGAACCACAGTCGATCGGCTCGAGTAATCCTCTTAAATCCTCTCATGTTGTGTACTTGTGTATCGGATAACATAACATTGTCCTTAGTAAACTTGGTAATTTTATTCCGATTTAAACGAAATATATAGTGGATATAAAGTGTGTACCTCGTTATACTCTTTAGAATTATTTGATACAGAGCCGAGAGAATTAATGTCTTTATCGCGCGTAATGTCTTTATCGGAAAAACACACTTCTTTTCGCATTTATGTTAAATAATAATAAAATGTAAAAATATAAATGTTTAGCACACAAGTTATTTATCATATGAATTTTATAACTTAATTCTATTACAAGTTATTTGTAATTTGTAATTCACGTGCACTTTTATTATACAGATACACGTTTGATGCAAGATATTTTCACGCTATCTAGAAACTTAAATTAATAAAAGGGAAAAACGCGTGATTCTATGAAGACGTAAAATTGTCGTGTAAGATGGCTCAACATTTCGTACACAATTAAGTTGTTGAAGTAATTTGTTACATTAATTATAGCGCTTCGACAGAAGGTAAAATCTCATCCACAGCTAAAACAACATGCATGGATGATACTTTCGCGTTGCGGAAAAAAGATGAATGGAAAAGTATTTACTCAAGATTAAATTATTTGACTGTACATTTATTCGCGCGATGGATATCTCACTCGGGCCGAGAGGCCGAGACACACGGCCCTGCGCGAATATACTCGTGGCAGTGTGGCAGTCGTGGAACACGCACGAACCACGAACAGGTTTCACACGTACATATGTGCGCACTCGAGCTCGTGGTAGTCGCACTACGCGCGCGAGGGCCGCGAGGCTCCGGCTCCGGCTCCGGGTCCGATCTTACGTTAGTCCGCGACACGGGATTGACGGGATTACCGCGACTCGAGCGACTCGCGGAATAGCTCCGTACTGGCGCGGCGCGGCGGCAGGAGGCAAGAGCAGTCGTCGTCGACGTCGTTGTTATTCGATTCGCGCTGCGCGCGTTCCCGCGAGTATTAAAAGCGGAACGCGCGCGTCGTTTCGTGTGTCGCGTGTCGCGCGTGTGCGCGTTTCGTCTGGACCGGGGACCCCGCGAAATCGCGATCGTATACGTACATTCGTATATACGTTATTCGACGATTCCGACGCGCAATGGGCGATGGTGCCGCGTTGCGTGGTTGCTTTCGCGTATCGGTATTCATCCTATCCATAGGTCGCGGTCGGCGCGCGCGCGAGTGAGAAAAAAGTAGTGCGTGAGAAGCGAAGCGAGGTGAGGCGAGATATATCTCGATTCTCGCCCGAAGGAGGAAAGGAAGAGAGGAGGAGCGAGTTCGCGCAGCTAGGATCAGGTCGGCTGCGGCGAGGCGCGGCGCGGCAACAGGCATCGCGGGTATCGCGCGGCGGCTATGCGGAACGTCGCGGTCGCGACCGTCGCGACGGTGCGAGGCCTCGTCGCGGCACGAACGTCGCGGAATGGGGCCCGTTGATCGGGTCCGGGAGAGCGGCTACTGGCTTCGACGACCATCGACCACGGAGGCATGGATGTCATCGTGGACGGGGACGACCAGACCCTCCAGGCGATTCTCGGTGAGTTTTCCTTCCTTCCTTCCTTTCTTTCCACGCGCCTTTTGCGTTTCGCGAAAGCGTCAGCGATCAGCGACCAGCGCGTGCTGTCAATTTTTATTACGTCGCTCGAACTGCGTGCGCGGTGCGCCTGCACGATCGGAGCGGAGCGCGGAGCGGAGCGGCGCGGCGCAGCGTCTCTCGTTTCTCGTTTTCGAGCGTGTCGTGTAACGGTACTAGATCCTTCTTAAACGTGGCTCGCAGCTCGAGCGAGCCGCGAGTCGCTCGCAACAGTAAACGCGGAGCGGATCAAAGAGCGGCGCGTTCGATACGGCATACGGCGATGACAGGTACGGAATGTCGCGAATTTGACACCGACACCGTTATTGCGCGCAACGCGCTTACCCCACCGTGCTTCCTCCCGACCCCGGTTCTCCACGGTTCTCCATGGTTCTCCATGGTTCTCCATGGTTCTCTCCATCAATATCGAGCCACGAAGCGTGCATTGACCTTAAACGCGCGCGCACCGAATATACGCGAGCGCGTTTTCATCCTTCGGAGTTAAAAGGAGCCGCGCCGTCAGCTCGGTTCGCCGATGCTGGAATCGAAAGCAACGCGATGGAACGCACGTCGTGGAATTCGCGTGCGAAACATGCGGCGCATCGTCGGTCGCCTCGATGAGTGCTTAGAAGGAGAGAGAGAGAGAGGGAGAGAGAGAGAGAGAGAGAAATCCGATCGGCGCTGCCAGGATGCATCGCTATAGTATCTCGCGTCGCTCTATTTGGCGAGAGAACGAGAGAGTAGTCCGGGCAAAATCTTGTTCCGGGCTTCCCGCTTTAAAACTATCGTGTTCTCTACTGGAACAACTCAGAACAAAATTTTTAAGACCAGAAACAATATTTTTAACGAAAAAAATCGAAAAATAATATTTCCGATGAAGAGTAAAGTACCCTTTAGGTTCTTGTTCTGGTTTTAAAAATTTTGTTCTGAGTTGTTCCAGTAGAGAACACGATAGTTTTAAAGCGGGAAGCCCGGAACAAGATTTTTAACGAAGAAAATCAAAAAATAATATTTCCGATGAAGAGTAAAGTACCCTTTAGGTTCTTGTTCTGGTTTTAAAAATTTTGTTCTGAGTTGTTCCAGTAGAGAACACGATAGTTTTAAAGCGGGAAGCCTGGAACAAGATTTTTAACTAAGAAAATCGAAAAATAAATTTTTCTGGTGAAGAGTAAAGTACCCCTTAGGGTCTTGTTTTGGTCTTAAAAATTTTGTTCTGAGTTGTTCTACGCGGTTAGAAATATGTTCTAAATCGACAGTTTTGTAAGTCATTTTGTTTACGAATAAATGGCCAAAAACTGGTTATTTCCTAAATTTTTCTTTTTTCAATATCTCTTAAAATTTTTGACCAATCAAACTAATATTCTGAAACAATGTTTAGAACAATTAGAACAATCCAGAACAACCAAGAAATTTGGATTTTTCAAAAAATGGGGGGCTACTTTAAAAAACAGTTTTTTTGCTTTTTCCACCGTGTTTTTTGTTTTTTTGGATTATTAACAGTGGAACAATGTAGAACAAACAGAGAACAACCGGGAACAACTAAAAAAATATTTGAAATAAAAAAATGGGGGGCTAACTTCATACAGGTCGTTCGTTTAGTGTTCAGTCGGTTCGTATATCACCTGTCTCCTGCAACCTCTGCAACTGTCTCTAAAGTCGGTAATGTTCGCTGGTTCGCTCGTCCCGTATTCGGAAGAAAAAGTAGTGCTTAACGTACGCGGGCGACGCGTATCGTTTGGCGGTAGAGAATACTCAAAATTTGAGATTGTCGATTGACGATAAATGCGCGTCGAGACTGTTTATATAGAGTCCAAGTTCGGCGTCCGGCGCATGGCTTGTAGGCGTCAACGCGCGGGATATCCTCGCGAAACGCCTTATGAATTGAGGTTTTTATAGTTTTTACACGTCTAGCGCATGTTCCGAAAGATCCTTAACCTTCCGTGTCTCCTCGCGGTCGTTTTTAATCTTTGTTGTGCACACGGGGTCGAATAGACCCCAGCGTATTTTCAAACGCGTATTTTTCCGCAAGAATTACCTATTAAAAAATATTTAAAAATTGAATTTTTTATGCATTTTTTAGTGAAAAAAGTCCATTTTTCGGTTTCTTTAGTTAACATATCATTTATAATTCTTTTATGTTGCAAGATATTAATGAAACCTATTAGACCTTATTTTGGAAGCTTTGAACAATAGCCCAGCAATTTTGTTTCGAGTCAAAATAACGAATTGTACGTCTGTAATCAACAATTAAGTGACTGGGGTATAATATACCCCCTGTGCACAATACGTACGTAATTTTGAAAAGGTGTGCACAACAAAGGTTATAATCATTTCTCTCTCCCTTGATTATATTGGTAGACTGAAGAAAACAAACTGCAATGACCACGCGACTAACAATAACGGCGCGGCGCGCGGCGCGGGCGAGCTGAATGAAAACCCGAAACGTTCCGTCGACGATTTCAGTTTCGTACCCGAAATTGCAACTCGAAAGTCCTACTAGTCCTAGTCCGGTTAAGACTTTAAAGCGCGAGGACTAAAAGAGGAGAGGAGAGTCATGCCGCTTACGTGGAGCGGATACGTTTATCCTACTTTTGCCTTGACTGCGGGGCTCTCCCCCCTCCACACTCGCGGAAAAACCGCCGTCGCATACCTGTTACGCGCGTCTCTCACAGTTCGATGCATCGTGCTGAATCGCGCTAAAACTCTTTTTTCCCCTCTTGCCGGACGTGCTTACCAGTGCTTACGCGCGAGGGCCCCTCATCGCTGACCGCGACGATCGTCGATCGTCGATCGTCGATCCTCGCGACGCAGAATTTACGTTTTCTTCGTATGCACTCTCTTGATTTAGCGGCCTGTTTCACGCCGAGTGCATTCACCTATAACGAGTGCAGCGTAGCGTTCCTTATGTAGGTCAGAGGTTGTAACGTAATGTCTCCTCCGATCTTCGAGATGAATGCACCACCATTACCACCTCGTCTGCGGCACGCACCAGGAACAAAGCGTTGTTATCTCTCATTGTTTCTTCGTCGGTGGCTCGAGAAAACTTGTAGTACCCTCAAAGCGGCGGCACCGATTTGCCAGGCCGAGTTTTACGTTTAATCGTGATAGAGATTACGTAGAGAAGAAAACAAAAATAAAAATGTTTAAAAGATTTATAAAACAACCGAGTATTTTCCATGAGACGTCCATATGATTCCATGCGATTCTTTTCATAATATTATATAGTTGTCATTAAACGAGGATTCGACCGTTCTACGGTTCTACGTATAACATACACGACGTAGGTCCTTCGTTCTTTCTCTCTTGCGAGACGTTATCCTCCAGCTGTTATACTAACAATTCCACACTGTTCTTTCCGCGGACAGATAGTGAAAGTCGCGTGGTGAACGGGCTTTTCCGTTTATTTGGAATTAATGGCTTGATAATTCACGGTAACCTATACCGCGAGACGGGCAACGTACCGCTACTATGCATTCACTTTTTGAGTCACCTGTCTATTACTCTATTCTACCGACGCTAACAACATTTCTCTCGTTTCGGACCCGCGCGCCGCGCTGCGCTTCTTTCATCCCTCGAGAGCCACGTCTCTTTTGTTGTGTTAAATGTTTATCTTTTAAATGGAATGAGAATAGCGCGTCGTTCAACAAAAAGGTTGATGAGAAGTACTCTGCTCTCGGAGGCTGTTACGGGGTAACGTAGACGTTAAATGAGTTATTTAATGACAACGTGTTCACGTGTGTAGTACACGCTTGCGTGTACATACACGTACGTGATAAAACGCGTCATTGACTAGAAAGATGTGGAACGCGACGTGATTTCATTCGTGCGTTTCGAAATGTTTAATTTTTCTTTCTCGAGCGGGCAAAGCGTATGACGTAACACGTTCGTTAAGTGCCGTCATACGGTGATAAATAATTAATTCTAATCCCTTACATTATAACATTAATATTAATCAAGCACGTGTAATTTCGTTTGCCAAGTTTCTCTCTCTCTCTCTCTCTCTCTCTCTCTCTCTCTCTCTCTCTCTCTCTCTCTCTCTCTCTCTCTCTCTCTCTGACAGAGTATAGATTGTATTGTTTTATTGTTTTAGCTTGCATTTCGGAGAGAACTCCGGAATGAGAAACAATGGAGACAGTGCTCCAATTTCATCGGATCCGTTTATAAATAGTATAACGAGTGGTTTATAAGTTGTAGCTTATTGCTCTCGATATAATAATAGCAGGCACAAATTGCAACAAACGGTGTGTTGTCAGGAGAACCAATTTACTATACTTATACTATCTTGCTACTTACGCTCCAACGAGGCAACGCGCAAGGTTTTCGCAATGTTTGTCTTGAAAACTCATAGATCATAGGTTTTTTATCCGACAGTTTCGGATGACACAATTTTATACTGTGCGTGATGCGATATACTCTTTTTGGAAAGACTGACAGAAATATTGAAACTCGTGCTTTTTGCTCGGTCGAGTTCGCTCGCGGCTTTTATCCTTCATTGCACGTGCTCGCAATTGTATCGAGAAGATTCGCAGTCTCGTCTCGCCGCCGGGTTTTGCCGCATCGATCGCGACCTAAAATTTATTTTGGACTACGAGCGGGCTCGCAACGAGCTTAAATAAAACGATAATGAAACCCGAGTTCGATCGCCGCGAGCTTATCGGTGATGGTTGAAGCCCGCGGCCGGCGCGGCGGATGAATTATGGGATTTCATCGCGTATAGCATGGCCGTTCAGGAAAGTAACGCGCAAGCCGTAGGACGTCCTATGCCACCCACGAAAGCACATTGGTCGATGAAAAGCTTCGCGGATCCGCCTTTCGCGAAAAGCTCGAGCATGCGCGCTCTTCTTGCAACGTCAAGTAGGAGAGGCTATTTACTGAGCTAAGGTTATTCTTGCCTCTGTTGAAGTATATTGTTGCTGAAGCGTCGTACAATCCCCGTCGTTGTACCTACAATCTTCACAATTCACATGAATGTCTTTAAAAAAGTTGTCATATTATTTTAAATTAAATTTTAATTTAACAAGTGTTTCTTTTTCCGAGAAAAATGAAAAAGAAATTAGAAAGCATGCGCATGGAGTTTTGCATTATCTATATAAAATCTTTATAAATAAAATTGATGTAAAATATAATTTAACAAAATTAATTAAATGGCCAAATGGATTAACAATATTAATAAAAAATATGAGAAAATTGTATGCATAGATAAGATATAGATAATATTAAAGACAAAATTAAAAATTATAAATATTTAATAGAAACTCAATACACATCAGTATAAATAATATCTTGATATTTTAGAGAGAATTTATTTTTATCAACTATTTTATTTACAATTACATCAGTATAGTCAAAATCATGTACATTAAATTACGTACGTTTATGTAAAAACCGTAAAATGTACAACGTTATGCGGCACAGGTCTTTTAGCGGTGCTTAAAAAGGGAAAGTAAACATATCGCGAACATCGTAAACATATAGGCACGTGTCCCAGGCATAATGGGGCGATTTGTTTAATCGATGGCAAGACCCTTTGATTCTGGTAGACCTCACGATACGCGATCGCTTACATATTATTTTCTTCAGGTACCTATCACGAAACGAAGAATGCGTATGGCATACAGCTATTATCATAAATATATTATTATTAATATTTTTCTGTTAATACTGACGTTATTAATGTGACACTAATGGTATTTTAAATATTTTAATTTTTTATATTTGCAATTTAATTTTTTAATAAACTTGGTTGCACTTTTTTGTAGAGACTTGAATGCGAGTACAATTTTTTAACGATTTTCCTCAATAATTAGTGCCAATATATACAGTTTTTGCAACATGCTGTCACCAAAAGCGAAAGCTGAATCCGATAGTTGAAAGTTTTATCGAGCATGAAATCATAGCAATTAACGAAAAAGTTAGTATAATAATCCCGACAAATTGTATTTCCACGAGATTTCTTTTCTAGAATTCGTATAAATCAGGAGTTACGTAATGAAAGTTTCTAATTAACGACTGCTTTCTCGGCTTTTGGGCATTTTCCTTGACTGAGAGCAGATTAGATATACAAATTAGTAATTAAATTAATTTGACATATTGTAAGTTCGAATCACGACAATGTTCTTCACGTGTAACGAGAATGGTCCTCGCTATATATGCTCATACGTTCGTCTCGCGGACTTTACTACACTGGTTGCTCTAGATTTTCATGGGAGATTGTTTATAATGCAAGAGAGAGGACGTATGGACTACTTTGCGACTTGCGAGCTGCCGTTGCCGACGTTCAACGTATACAAACGTTATTCTACATATAAGAACGCGGGCTGGTCACAAAAACCGGAGGAAGCGATAATCCTTTTTATTAGCATTTTTTTTCTTTTAATTCTGCTTGTAAATGAGCTTTAAGCGCTACATGAACATCGTTCAAGTAATATAAGAGCCATATCGATAAAAATGTCTGAACCGTGTGGTAGTAAATCGCAATAATTGGACGCGAGATCTGTCTATTTTTGAGATTTCTATATGTGTAGCAATGGAAAGCTCATATTATATATCAGCAGATTATATAATACGTAATTTATCAAATAAATATTTTAATTTTGCAACGATTTTCGAAGAAGAAATTTAGGGACGTTGAGAAAATTATTAGATTTATCCATAAGGTATATGGAGAACCCATCTATTTGTAATTTATTTTATTAATAATTCGTTTACGGAGCTTTTATGTTTAATTATAATTATGAATTGCGATCAAAATGCTTATATTTGTATCATCGTAAAGTGGCGCAACTAGTGAAAGCCGATGAATTCCACGAGCTAAAGTTCAGGGGGCGTATATCACTGTGGGAATCAAGCGACTTTTCTCTCTGTATTGTGCTATGAAGATTATGATATTTAATTAAATTATTCGTTACACGTTACTCGTTTGACGTATAACTGCCGTATAACCTGTAACGCTTAATAAAGCCAGTAAACAAAGTAAAGTATATATGTACAAATCATAAAACGATATTCGTAAAAGTAGCGAGGCCGATTTTCTATTCAATTTATGTCTCGTAAAAGTTGGAAATATATATATTCCGATCTTCTGGAAAAATTCCGCGAGTTTATCGATCCCGAAGACGATGCTTGCGAATTCTCCAAGGAGACTGCTATTATACGGTAACACAACGATACGCTTCGAGCTGGATATCAGTGACATACAATAAGACACGGTGCAACATGCTCACGATCACGATGAGGTAGGGAACCGTGGAACGTGGCTATTACGGGAGAAACATGGCCCCGGCTCGCGGCCGTTTTTCGCTGATGTCCCGATGTCGTGTCTTCCGCTCGAGTCACGCTAACTTTTCTCGCTCGTCCTCGTTCTCGGTCCTTTTTTCTCCTCCCTGGAATACAGGCCGATTTACAATATATATATGTATATACGTATATATGCGCGAACCAATATAGTCTTCTAGGCGATCTGAACGCTCGGACACGTCTGTTTTATTCCGCGTGCATATATATGTACGTACGCACGCCCACGTTAGACACATTACCATATTTATTGCTTTGGCAATAACATTTACGTTCGTAGGCGAGCGTGTCACGGATGAGCGATGTGTGGATGAGGTCAGACGTTTGGGTTAAATGCACGAGCACACGCGAGAATTCCGGACGCAAATAATAATCTTTATCGTTCGTGGTGATAATAAATATCGAATTTATTTCCGAAGTTACGTATTAAAAAATCATTAATTTATTGATAAATAATTCTCTGATTTGCTTTTTTCAATTTGCTTAACTTCTTGGATACGTATTTTCATGATGCAGCAAAATATGTTTCATAATATCTCATTGCTTTACAGTTCGCGGGTTTCCGAGCACAATCGAGTAAATATCAGGATGTATCGAGCAAGCTTGTTCACGCGCAAGCTAACGTGTCAGCAGGTGAAAGGTATAGGTGTGGCTAACGTATATATAACAATTCACAGTGTACAAATTTAAAGTGAAACTTTAGATAATTTGCATCGTCGTCGAGGTAGGTATCTAATTTTGGTTGTCGCGGTAAACTTATGTGCGGAACGCATGCATCAAATAGACCATTCAAAAACAATCATTAATAGGAACACCAGGGACTGTAGTGTAAAGTGCACCGGAATATATAAGATTTGTTTAAAAAAAACCGGACGTCTTTTTCACGACAAATCTTTTTGACATCTTTGTAATTTGTTTTCACTCATACATTTATATTTATTAACATGTTTAGTCAAAGTAAAGAGTAAAATGTTTAAAGTTTGGCGTTGATACGCCAAAATGATGTTTATGCGAACAAAGAAGGAAATCGATGTAAAAAGTTTTGTAGATGTTAATTGTGAATTAAAAGATCCGAATACTGGAGGCGTTTTATGTGAGTTTGGGTCGCTAAAGCGCACCAGCTGCATACTTTTACTATTATCCTTCCAGATTCTCCTTGAACCGATGCGCGAGTACGCGAGTCGCGAGTCGAGAGAGTAGTAGGTACTTCAGAAATCATGGCTTTTATGCGCGCGTGTAATACACAGATACCTCTGATAATCGCAGCGACATTAACTATAATGATATTGATATCTATATTATATACGATTTACCGTAAGGTCCGTAAAGCATAGTCGAGCTGAATGGCCATTGAAAAATTTTGATCGCAAAGAAAAATTTCATATATTTCTCCTTTTCTTATTTATTCTCGTTGTCGACGTTTCGCATGTAGTCAGGTATCATAAATCATTTTGACACTTACATCGGTTAATTGCTCCATTGTATACTGGTCTGAAATTGGATCATGATAATTGCGCGCACGAAACTTGCGCGATGTGCGCAGACGCAGTTTAATTAATAATAATAATTATGTAATATGTCTAGCGAATATAAAAGAAATGTTCTGCATTGTTTAATCTTTTTTGAAATAGTTTTACACAAAGAATAAAAATAACGCTGTAAAATGCTACATTTATAATGCATGTTTTTATTTCTATTGGTATGTCGAATAAAATAGTTTCTTCAAGAATAATAACGTTTTTTTTTATATATAAAACTGTTCCAAAATAAACTAAAATTTGCATATTATACAACTGTTAACTTGTTCATCACCCGTCGTTATTCGCTAATTTATATTCCTCTGAGATTCTAAATCAATTACAGATGGTTTATCTATAACATCACAGTTTGCAGCTTTGTCTCCTACTTGTAATCACTATTGACAAAAGTAAAGCGCACTATTTATTGATTCTAATCCACACAACTTCAGCATAATAAATTTAAATATGTGAATATTCTTTTTACATTGCAGTAAATCAGATATTGCGGAAAAAAGGCTGTACTATCTGTAATTCCGATAAGAATCTGACGAGAGATGAAGTGAACAATTGAATCAGCACGAAGAACCGACAATGCCGGTTGTATGCAAATTCCATTAGCACTGTAAGGCATAATGAATTGTTTATAGTTGCTAGCGCGACCTCGCAGATTTCCGTAATTGTAATATAGCTACGCGTGATCATGTGATAAAGTTAAACAGCATATTTTTAAAAAAGATCCTGTTAGGTATATATGAATTAATTAGATAACCTTGTATTTACGAGTATAAATGTCACAGAGGCTGATGATATCGAATGATATAATACGATTATAAAATATCTTGCAATATATTTATCTTCACAGCACGTACATAAAATATAATTGTTGTTAATCTTTTTGGGTGCAGGTATATAAATATGTATATAGAATATCAGCGCCGGAAACGCGTATTTGTCGCGAGCGAGTTGTACTTGTGATGGAGGTAACAATGTCACAGATTTTCATATTTTTCTCTTTTTTCATCTCCTTGTATCTTGTGACAGGTACTACTTATTTACATTGCAAATTCTGTAATATGTATCGAGATTAATCAGTCGTCAGCGACATTGCTTGTAATTACCGATCACTCTCGTTCTACATATCTTTGACGCAACGTTCATAGGCGATACACACCACACGTGCATACCGCGTGCACATATGCTTTAAAAGTCGCGTTATAATAAAGCGTCTTTGTGTACAGGGGATCGCCGGCTCTCTTACGAGACGGCGCAAACCATCAATAGGTTTAAAACCGTTAAAACGAAGACACGTATTCTTTTCGCGAACGAGAAGTGACAGAGAATAAACGTAGCGTGTTCAGGGCAGAGCGCGCGATGAATAAGTAAACGGCCATTTAACCAGAAGCAAACATTTGCATATTATCGGTCTGTCACTACCTACCGTCGCCCTTTTCCGATAGCGCGCGGACATCAAAACCGAGCCTGGGAAATGCTCGTTCGGTGTGCCCGGTCCCGGTTAATGGTAATATAAAGCGGAGGGTTCATACAACGCAACGCGGGCGGGCACTTAATGCGTGATGCCGATTACACGCACCCGTGAACATTTACGCACGCGACGAGAATGGATTCACGCTCTCTCGCTTGGTAGCTTGATGCAGAAGTGACGGGCGTGCTGCGAACAGCAGGTGTTTATCGAAAGAATTCTGTGATGGAATAATTGGATCTACAAGCCCTACTTTAATGTTTAATGTTTTATATGCACGAATGATGATGCGTTTAAGTCATCGTTAATCTATAAGTATCACAAAGAGACTTGTATTTGTTCAATCGAAATAGCATTGCTGGTAAAAATGAAAAATAGCATTGTCGTAATTTAACGCGTATCGCGTTACAGACATTAAATTTAGAGATTCAGACACTGGACTTGAAACACTATGATAGATAGATAGATAGATATTTATTTCGTGCCTTTCGGCTTTGAAAAGGGTTTACAATTCCAGCAGTACAATTACAAAATTATCATAGCCGAGTTCCGAACGTCTACTTTGCACAGATGCCAGTATATCCCTAAATTCCAACGTAAAATAGCCCTACCATTAAGTCAAATACTAAAACACAATAAATTAGTTAAATTAAACAATGTATATATAAAATAAAATACAATAAAATAAAACCAAAATAACCCTACTACTAAGTCAGATCCTAAAATACAATATTAAATCAGTTAAAACAATAGGTTCTTATTCATAAAACTTCCAATTAATAACGTCCGAATAAACTAAAATACAAATAGTGACTCAAGTTTCAACATTCGCTAAGAGACTTTGGTATTTCTGTCTCTCCGCACTCCTTCTATGAAAAGTTGGCAAAAACTTTGGTACAATTTCTTGCCTTCATTTTGTCGCGGTCAGTTGAACTGTGACGGAATTATAAGATATTTTTCATCACTTATTTGCTTGATGGTTAAATTTTCTGAAAAATTTCTTACACAATCCACGTGAAATCCACACAGTTATTCAAGCATGGACAAAAAAAATTTCAACAAAATATATATTTTATATTTATATTTTATTTGGAAACATGATTTCTTAATTATAGTGTTTATTTTTCATTATTACTGAACACATAACAATCATCATAGTTGGATCAATGAAAGAAATCAGTTCATCGAAAATTGAAATGTTATATCAATTCATCAATTTATAATTTTTTATGATGGATTTAGTGGAATTAATGGTATTATTCCATATTTTATTTGAGTAATATATAAAAAATTAGGACATTTTGAATATATATCTGCAAGCAGATATCGTGCATGACAAATTCGGTCGTTTATTGATAGATAGGTACGCGTGATCTAAATATCAATATTTGAATTTATAGTGAATAAGAAAAAACATTAATTGCAATTTATAAGAAAACATTAATCTTCGAGTTCATATGACGTCTTATACGTACGATAGTACATATATCGAAGAAAGGGGCTGCGTGTAACCACCCCTTTCAGTCCGAAATAAGCACCGCCCTCCGCAGTCAAAGAGGAAATCCCCTCTATACTCTTGGAATATGGTGGAGGTATTGGAGACTCGTGATTAAGTCGTCAACTACCGTGGACTGTTGTGTTTTTGTTGCTCAACTAGAAAACCAGTACTATACAAACAAACGACCTTATACGTCCCTCATTTTCGCGATAGACAATAAAGAGATAAAGAGATATTTGATACTGGCTTTACGTTCAATTACATCTAAAAGTATCGTCAATATTCCACCGTCGTATCTTATCGCGGATCTGTGACAAACGAATAATCTATTGTATAATTTTTTTCGCGGATGAAAAATTATCAAGTGCTACGTAAATGTAAAGATTCATGCAAATACCTGATGAACAAATTATATACAAACGAAGTGATATTTATTTCATAGATTAAATGTTGTAAATTTATTTAACTTTTCGCGACATTATAATTATGTAGCAATGAAGTGTCGTTCTAATCTTGCGTACCAGACAATTTTTTGAGAGTGATCCAAGTTTATTAAAACATTTTCGTCACTATGGAATTTTCGTGGGCACTTCAGCATCAATCTAACGATCAAAATGGACGAAATCATCCGAATGATCATCATGAAGACGCTAATATTATTAATCAAGTTAGCGCTCGTCGATTGCTTAGCGTGACAGGTAATCAAATATTAATGCATAATTTGTGTAAACGACAACATGTTTGTTTTTTCCTACTTTTCTTACATTACAGACACGATATATTCATATAGTTTTTATTTCTTCAAATAAAGGTGGAATTTGATTATTATAATGTCGATTAATGTCAATTTCATGAAATTACGGAACATTAAACGAAAATTTAAAAGTCATAATCTTAAAATAAAAGATTGTATGTACAATAATTGGCAATATTTCACAAAAGTGAAGAATACAGATTTTTCTTCAATAAGAGAAAATAGTTGTATATTTTCACAAAAAGATACAATGTATGTTTCAAAGGAGTATGTTTGATGAGATAAATATGTCAATGATATTTTTTCTTATGTCTCGGGAATGGATTTCTTTGATTGTCTTCGAAATTGATTTGTTGGAAACATTGTTGCTTGTCGTAGGATATTGAAAAATAACTTGTATTTAAAAAGGAAATTGTTTTTAACTGTAATTAAGCAAATTATAATGTTATCGTCATCGATTTTGAAATAATTGAAGTTGACGCAACGTAGTGTCATCCTCGCTTCTTTTATTTTTGAGATTTTGATTTAAAAAATTTTATCAAATATTCTGAAATTAGTTTTTCTCTCTACAATCAGTTTTATTATTAATTCTTAAAATCATATTATCGTTTCTAATAACAACAACCATGTTTTGGTCGATTAATTCTGTAAAAAATAAGAAAATATAACTTTTCTTTTTCAAGTAGGTTTTCCAAGTGAAAAGAAGAGGATTCTGATGATACTATATATACAATCCTGACTCTATCATTTACGTTTATTTGTTCGTACCATCATCCCCGTGTTTAATATACAATATTATTATTTTACATTATTTTTGTGTAATGAGCATAATTATGTTGTCAAAGTTGCATGACGATTATCGATATGTTCGTGATCACAAACAGCAGTTTAACACCTGTTCACAACTTGTTCGGATCCCTCTCGAAAACCTCTTAATTGCCGTGAAAAAGAATACTGCTCCCTGCTATAATTATTTAGACCTCAGGTGGGACTCCGCCGGATTTACGTTGCGCTTACGATACGGCAGCTGCATTTCAACGCCCTTACGATTAACAGGGGTGAAATCGACAACTCGGTTTCGATTAACTTTTTCTGTTTAAACGTTTACGATATGATCGTGCGGCGATATACACGTGTCGTCGCAAGAATAATACGATGGCGTTGCATGAGTGCGTTAGTATTACTTTCTATCGTCGTGTGGATTACACAGCAGTCGGGGTTAATAAAACATTTCTGTCGTCATCTATATTCTGTTGCGAAGGATAAAAGCCGGCCAATTTTCATATAGACGAGTCGCTGTCCACGATGTCCATTTCTATTTGCTTTGCTGGAGAAAGTGGTCGTCAGCCAATATATACAGAGAGGTCGAAAGCCTACATATATCTTTATACATAAGCCTTTTTACATCATTTGAGACTTGATTGGAATAGGCGCGCAATTATTACACGATTGTTTTCGCCGCGATTAAAGGCTTTGCTTCAATTGACATTCCTATACATTGTGTGCACGACGAGAGGAAAGATATATATATATATATATATATATATATATATATATATTATATATATAATTACGTTCGGTGAAAGTTACATTTCTTTGTGTTAATATACGACGTGCAATTCTAATTTACTGTAAATAAATCAAGTATTTTATTTTACTGTATTACTAACATGCTACTATACAAATAAAGATAAATAATATATTTTTTAGTAGAAACATTTTAGATTATATTTAAAAAAATTGAATTATATTTTGCACAATAATATTATTTCAATTTACATATATTAATGGTTTTCGATCATTTGAAGTACACGCGCAGCGAGATCGCACTGTATATCTTTACGCGACGCGATTCGCTTTACGTTACTTCACTTTTACGAAAGATATACATTAATACTGTTTTTGCTAATTGACACAAATCCGAAGAAGCTTTTCTCTTTTACGGTAAAAATTTTTTATATAAATTATTGGTAATTTATAGTTTCTCCGCTTTACGCCATTTTCGACTTACGAAAGGTTTTATAGGAACGCTCCTGCTTTCGGATAGCAAGGGAAACCTGTATTCGAGGCTTATCAGTTATTTTTTATACGGTGTTAGGTTAGGTTTTTCATCAGTGCCATGTGCTGAAATATGCAATGAATATATCCAGTGCATTGAAAAAGTGATAAATTATGTATTGATAGAAAAGTTAAATTAAAAGTTATCGTCAATGATTAATGTGAAACACAGCTAAAGTTACAGAAGGCAAAGATAAACAATTAAAACAGTCTGACCTGTATACTGTTTATAGACCTTTACCGTGGAAAATGGCGTTTACAAAGGGCAAGATACCCATATATCGAATAAGTATAAGAGCCTCGGAGAATTAATGTGGATTAGCATTAAAAGCCATGAGGACAAAATCGCACATGTAAGTCGACATGATATTAATTATATCTATTAATACATAAGATTTTTTAAAAAGAAAAGATACTTTTAATGTTTAGCTCAAGAATAAAAAAATTTAATAAAGACATAAAAAAAACTGATATCAACTCTGCGCGGACACTGTGTTTTTAGAGCACTCACCCTGAGACTTTTAAGTTCAAAGAGTCTTTGAAAAGCGTTCCTGCATGTGTTACAAAAAATCTATAAAAATTCATGTATTATCTTTAAGATTTTAAAAAGTGATTTCTATACTTACATAGGCCGGAACTGTTACAATTTGCTTCGGCAAGCTGAAGCCATTCCCGTGGAAATCATAAATAAAAAATCGATTGTGCCTTAAAAGGCCCGCGGTGTCCACGCAGTGTTAACAATGATGAAGACGGGATCTATTTTAATTGTTTCTCGATCAATTTGTTTATATGATACTTATGTTGAATTATATAACATTTATTTTATCAAAGACACGAGATGAACAAGCAGTGTTAAAAGAGAATGCACATATACATATAAAAGATACACATGTACATTAACATTTTAATATCAAATACACAGAGCGGAATAACGGAAAAGATTTTTGAGATAATACATATTAGTCTTAACATGCTTCATAGCGATGATAATATGCTCTTTTTTCATTGCATGTAATGCATGTAAGCAAATTGCATAATGCGTTGTCATGCATCTAATATGACATTTCCCTACAAGAATCTCCGCGATATAATTCAATAGCGCCCGCCTCCCCCGCTCTCTCTTTCTCTCTCTCTCTCTTTCTCTTAGAAAGTGAAAGAGAGGGAATTAATTTGCACAAACTATAATAAAATTGAAATAATGTAAAAATTGGATGTTTTCCATTTAATGATACAAGTCGACACTAACGTCATTCTATCTTCGTTAACATTCAATAAATAACAAAAATAGAAAGCTATGTGTATCGATTCACTAAATGACACGAGCACACTGATTGCATATAATAATAGTTTTGTATGAATTAACTTTTGTTTAAATTAACTTTGTTATAATATCAACAAAACTTTGCTTGTATCTGTGCACAATTAATTTTAATATTTTTTATCTAATCTTAATTTATTTCAATTAGTCTGTATTATTATTTCTAATTTTATAAAATTTACGCACAAACAGGTATCAATATTTAAACGTAAATACCAGTCTGCCTCGAAATTGTTTTAATTTGATCTTGAAGACGTAACAATTTAAGTATAGCTTTCCGAGAATTAATGTTCTAGAATCATGGAATAATATCATGGAAATAATAATTATGAAGCTAATTCTGCATTATAATTAATTTTGTATTCTGAAGTTTATATAATAACAATATTATATAGTTTTAGTATTGGTAAGAGATAGATGTTCTGTGGATTGTTATTTTAATCGTGAGCTAATGACTCTGCAATATAACTTCCTTGTATTTATGCAATACTCTTGATAAGATAATTTTGTGTTCAGCTGGACGCACGCACTGAAGAAACGTTTACGTACGCGGAGCTGCAAGATAAAGTTGTGAGATGCGCGTTATGGCTGCAAAAGCAAGGAATCAAATCTGGCGACGTCATTAGTTTGTGCACGAATAATCACCCCAATTGCATCGTGCCTGTATTGCGGCAACTTATGTCAACGCGATTTTCAATCCGTGGAACGAGAGCATGGATTTGCGTAAGATATTCAGAAATAATCATTGTCAAACGTTCTTACGTATTGCGCATTCGATTAATAAATTAGTAAATTAGATATAATGCATTTCCGACAACAATGTGCGCGAATACAATTTTGTCTATCTTGCGGTTAATTAGATATAAATTTTTATTATTTGACTGTACAATAATATTTAGCGTAGTATTATTTCTTTACTAATTATGATGTATTTGTCATTAGCAACGGCGCTACACGTTTTGCAACTGACCACGCCGAAGGTGATTTTCTGCAGTGAGAAATCCGTGGATGTCGTCTTGAAGGGGATGAAAAGAGAAGAATTGCAGTCCTACGGTAGTGGTTTTCGGCAAGCATGTCGGCGCGACTTCGTTCTCCGATATCCTGAGAAATTGCAACGATGCGGAAGTGGCAAATTTCCGTTACGCCGAGCTCGACAACATCAAACAAACGACGTGCATCATGCACTCGTCGGGTACGACGGGGATGCCAAAAGGCGTTGAATTGTCTAACTACACTATGTTACTCATCAGCGATGACAGCAACTTTAATATGTCTAACTTATCGACACTTTGGTTCTCATCTCTTTATTGGATCAGCGGAGTAATGCTAAATGTGAAAGCAATCACGCAGGGTGCTACAGTGATTATCTATCCGGAATTCGACGAGGAGACGACTTGTCAATTAATTGAGAAATTTGAAGTAATATTATTTTAAGAAATTTTATTTTTTTTATTACAAAAAATTTTATTTATTGAATTATATTAAAATAGATTCTTAATTTTTTAATTTTTTAAATCTAAAAGACAATGATGACTAAAATATATTTGCCCGCTGATGCACTGACTTCTTGCTGTAGAGATAACTCTTATAGCATCAATGATTTAGTTTCTGCTTTCTCGCGAATTCTATGGTGCAATTGAGTTAACTTTTTTCGAGCAAATTGTAATATTTTTAATTTACAGTAATAAGTTTCGAGTAATAACTTCTTGTTATTATACATATAACAATGCTATTAATTTCCTGTCAAAGTTTGCCGTCTGTAGACGTACATTTATGCGTGTGTGCTTGGAACTGTATTTATCTTGATTGCAAAAAAAAGTACAAATTGCTATTTCGAGAGAATAGAACATAGTCTAGCTATATCAGTAGTATCTACTTGTTATTTAAAATGCATAATCACATTTGCATGTGTATAATGTGTCGAAATCTAAAAGCGAAAATTATTTTTCAACCTAGGTAGCAGTTATCTTTCTTAGCACGAGTATGATAAATCGGTTTATCAGAGCGGGATACGCAGGACGGAAATATTCATTACCATCTTTAAAAGTCATATTAGGAGGTGGTGCGGTAATTAAACCAAAAGTGCAGGAAGAACTGAAACGTACTTTACCGCACGTTCAGATATTGCAAGCTTATGGTATAAATATCGTTATAATGCTATAAAACATTAATATATATTAATGTTTACCGTAAAAATTTGATTATACCGACTCCTTGTGTTTTTAGGAATGACGGAACTTGGTGGTCTGGTAACATTGCAAGAACCAAATCACAAGAACGGATCTTGCGGAACAGTAGCTAAGAATGTGCAAATAAAAATTGTGGATCCAGAAAATTGTGAGAAAGTACTTGGTCCGAATCAGTCCGGAGAAATATGGATAAAATCTATAATCATGATGAACGGTTACTATAGGAATCCCGAAGCAACGAAGAGTACGATTGATGAAGAAGGTAAACAGGTCATATTTGTTATAATTGATAATTAAATACATCTCAGACTGTACCTCCTATACATCCTTTATAAAAAATATTTGTATCTTAAAATTTAGTAATATTCATTAATTTATTCGAATCTATATTTGTTATTAACGATTTAACTTTTGATTTAACATTATAAAAACATTATAAAAACATTATAACTGCATTTTCTAATATAGTATAACCATAATCTGTCTTCAATGTAAATTCTAGTAAATAAAAGCAATGAAAAATTTACCAGTTGTAAAATAAATTGCTATCTAATTTTATTCTTAGCTTTTAATTTCCTTTCTCTAGCATATGACATAATAAATATTTTTTTATATATAGTTTGACACAATATGAAAAGAATAGGGGGCCCATTAGTTAAAAGAAGTTAGATAAAAAAAACAAGTAGGCGCCATTAAAGCCCATATAATCGCGAGCATAAAGGGCTCTCTGATGCATCTCTCAGCTTCTCGGTGATTCCAGGCTCGATATAAAAGAGCCGATATAAAACAGCCCGGATTAGAATTGCGGAATTGCAGCCGCGGCGAATACGAAATGATCCTAGCCGAAAATGCGTACAGGTATCATCCGTAGGTGGAGATTCAAATCTCTCTCTCTCTTTCTCTCTCTCTCGGTGGATCCTTCGCAGGGTCGAGGTGGGGACTGTATCATTTGGCAGATTAGCATAATGACCGGGGGATTTATATTGCGCGTCTTCGCGAAAAGGGCGCGCTGGTAGCAAACGCGCCGAATGAAATAATGAATAGCACAGTTTCTGGTATTCGATGATTATACGCATCGCAACGGGCAAATTATGGTATTGTAGTTTCGACTGTGCGTTTCCTCCGCTACCCAGACCCAGACCAAGCCTCGTCGCATCAAATCGAGAAGTGGGAGGGAGGAAGCATGAGAAGCGTATAGCAAAGAAAGAAAAACGCGCGATAAGTAAAACTGTAATGGGACTATGATATATAAAAAAAGTACTCTATTAAGCTATAATAAGGACAAACATAAGGAAATCCAATAACTATAAAAACATTATAAGAACTGTACGATTTAATGTTTATCATAATAAAGCTCAAAAAAAAATAAAAAAAAGTGTATATTGTGCAAATTAAAAAATTGTTTAGAGATATTTGCGGTTTATTTATATTAATATTGTATTAGCAATAGGCAATGTTAATAATTATAAGCAATAATAATAGTAATAGTATAGCCGTATTTTAGAAAGAAATTTGAGAGAAATCTATTACAATGGAAAAAAGGAAACCGAAAAAACTTGTATCTAAGAAAATAATCAAGACCAAGACGGAAATAGCGATGTCTGGTTTAAATGAGAAAACGGATAAACTAAGGTAGAAAAACCGGATTTAAAAAAACGGATCTGTATCCGTCAAGGATTTAAAATATGAACGCGGCGAAGACATTTGCGCGAGTAGAAGAGGATAAAGGAGATCGGAGGAAAACAAATAAAAAGAAAAGAAGAGGAAGAATATCGCGGGAAGAGGAGGGGACGCAGGCGGAGTTTCTTACCACCCGCGGAACGAGTAAGAACGTCGTTACTGATGCCGAGAAGAAACAAAAACGCTGCTTTGCTCCGACGTACACAAGTTGCCGGGCGCACCGGAGCGCTTTATATATGATCTGTTAATTATATTTTCCATGAATTACTTCCACGTTGTTCCATATCGCTTACGCCATTGCCGGCGGTATGATTTCTCGGTGATACCACCGAGTTTGTAACATATCGTCGACGACACAATCATAAAAATAGTCGAATGATAGTAGAAATAACGGTCCATTAATTCGGTTTGAAATTTACTAGATTACGCCAGAGAGTAGCACTTGGCATTTAATTTCTTTTCTGTTTGTTTTTATTTTACCGTCTTTTGTAAAAGAACAGAAAAATACCGCGCAATAATTTTTTTTTTCTATTTACGACAGATCTAAAAAATTGATTGCAAAAGTAAATTTAACGTTATTAACGAGTAATATTATAAATATGATATTAATGTGAAGAATTGTTGAACGATGGTTGTACCAGTTAGCGTGGCAGGAAATATTTGGGGGCAAAAACGTTTCGAAATTACGTGGTTCCTGAAAGAGGAAAGAAGAAAGAGAAATAAAAGAGGGGAGAGGTGAAAAGGGTAATACTGAAATAGGAGGCAAAATGACAAAACAAGGGAAGGATGCAGAGAAATACCAGGTATTAAGTGTGAATCTCAGAAAATGAGTGTTTATGGCTCTTATATGCCGTAATTATTATCGAATAAAGAGTCGTTTATGAGAGCTGCCTGCAAATGACACACGAACTTTATAACCGGTAATTCTAGACTTGTTTTCTGGACTGTGCTTTAAACTTCGCAGGATTCACGCTCGATCATGTCACGTTATACAATAAAGTTTCTCGTGTTTTATTTTTCCTCTAGAATCCACATAGCATCTTATTAATTTAATTTAATCTTAAATGTAATTAAATCATTGCGTTAATAATTTAATTTATGCATTTTTTAACAAATCGAATTAGAAATTGTTATCTATTTTAAACAGCATATTTAATCTCAGAAAGGATATAGAGTTGCTTTCTGTCACGTTAATGATGAAAATTAATGGCGCTCGGAGATATCACACATGTTAATCAATGCAGAGCTATCCTCCCGTACAAAGATATAGCAATCTGCAAGAATCAGCATTATTTTCCGCGCGGCGATAAGTGGAGCGTGCATTAAGATTCAGCGAAAGAATTAGCGTGCGTAACGATAAACACGTTTTTTGTAATGCCGCGGCCATTACACGTTTCTGCGTCCGAACGCACGCGGTCGTGATAAGTTCCACGAAGAATTCACGATTTCATCTTGCGGTGCGAAGGTTGAGAAGGTTCCTTCTAGTATGTCTCATTGTTAGTGTCAGCCCAACGGCGGAAGATGAGGGCGGACTGTTAGGAAATTATCGGCAAACCCGAAATTGGAAAATTATAGGCGCGACCGGGGGTGGGAAATTATTCTCTCGGTCGATTCGTCTAAGGTATTTCGTAATAGTTGCGAAGTTCCGAACGATACAGCACGGTGCCAATGCCGTGACTAACTCTTGGGAACAGGTGGGTTCGCCTAGGCCAATTATACGCCGGACTATTATTAAACCCAAGCAACGAAAACGCACGTTGGCCTCTGTCCACTCGCTCGTCGCTCGGTACACCACTATCGAGTTTTTTCCCGCGACGCTTCGTTCCGCAACGATAATAATCAGAGTATATCACGTAACATAAACTGATGTATAGCTGTATATATTACGTACAATTATCACTTTTAGATTTTATTAATGCTTGTAATGGGCGTTTATGAAAGCAAAATATTAGATCTATAACATTTAAATCAATCAAGTCAGAAGATTTTAATATGATAAAGATCAAATCTTCAATATATAGTATAAAAGCATTATTTTTTACGAAGTAACATATAGTCTTTGTAATTTATAAAAGCTGTAGAGTTTGCACAATAAGAGAGGAAAGAAAAGTTCGAGGTCTCTAAAATTCATTGTAACGCCTAAACGAGTGCTTTAATAACGATTCAATTGGCAAAATGTCGCGAGCCGAGTCATTTTCTCCTCGGATGGAGCGAAAAGTTTTTGTCAGGGCAGCTGGATATTGCTTATTGTTCCACCTGCTGACGAATGAGACCTATCGCCTTCGCTCGACTTACCGGTGATCGGATTATGCCGGTAATACGCTTGATTACCTTGACGTCCATCTTTGCCAAGTCCGCCATTGGCTATCTCTTAAGAGGCTTTTAAGGGGACGCGAGTAAGCGAAGTAATGGCTTTGTGCGTGCTATTGTTAACAGAAGCTGAAATCGTAAATTTTATAATAACAGTAGATTTGCATCTATTTTTTCACTTATGCAATAAATGGGAACGGCCCATTAAATACCGGAAATACTGAACTAATAATAAGTAGTATATTAGAATGGATATGAGAATGTTAAACACATGTTAAACGTATTAAACAATCGAAAAATAATGAAGGATATCAAATTTTGCTAATGCAAATGTATATAAGCATATTATTTCCTTTTACTGTATTAAAAGATTTAAAGCTAAAAAATCTTTGAATCGCTTGTCACACAAAACGCACGATTTTGTATCATATTATAGAAATAAAATTACGTGCAGTAAATATTAGAAGTAAATGCAATATAAAATGTGTGTATAATGCAAAACACACACAAATTACAGTAATAGATACAAGTAAATTATATTAAATAAAAAATCGATGTGATTGTGAAAAATGTAAAATTATAAGACAATTAAGTGTGTATATATTATTTATATACACTTTACATCATATTGCTGATGCCTCACTTTTGAAGTGCTGCTCTCTAATACTTTATCTTTATGTAAAATATCTCTTGCACTTTAATAAAATTATTATTATTAATATTTAGATATATTTCTATTTCTAATTAGACATTATGCTGTATATACAAATTAATAAAAACCGCCTTTAATCGTATATCTCGTTACGCAAAATTAGTATGCAACACTGT